>NDGN011466406.1:0-11756 GCA_002564285.1 Tympanoctomys barrerae
AAAGACAGAGTTTTGGGTCCCACCTCGCCAGCCCTGTAGCGAAGGGGGTATCTACTGCAGGTGGCAGCAGAGAGGCAGGGCTCTGCCACACGGCTGGGTTTGTCCTTACACAAGAGGAGCTGGCAGTGTGCCCACAGGATACAGCTTGCCTGTCTTGGGTGGGGATGCTGCAGTCTAAAGGTGCTAGCAGAACTTGGGAGCCCTGGGAGGGTATTAGGCCATTCATGTCTGCAGTGATCAGCCGAGGTGGCCAAACTCAGGAGCAGAGTGCTGCTGAGAAAACTCTTGACCTGGCAGAGCACACACCATGCTCAGGCTGAGAGCTCTGGTGTGTCAGCCCAGTGATCCTTTGGCCAGACTTGCAAGAGGCTACCTCTAGCCAGTTAGCGCTGTGAAGTGTGGCTCCAGGTCTCAGGAGAGGACCACCGTTGGGTCTAATGTGACCATGGCCTGGCAGCAAGGGGTGTTTATGCAGACACCTGTGTCCCAGCCTGGCTGGCTAGAGGAAAGATAAGTTAGAGGGTAGCAAGGCCTTGCCCTTTGAGGAATGGGACTTGAGGCAGGGGTCCTTCAGGCATCGTGTGGCTGGGCCCGTGAGAAGCCCAGTGATAGCGTCTGGGCCTGTGAAGAGCTCACTGACAGTGTCAGGGTGTGATACAGGACTGCAGCCAGGGTGGGCCTGTCAGCTGGGCTATGTTCAGCTGAAGCTCTTGCCTCTGGGTCCTGGTGGGCTGCCGGTGTGTTTCCAAGGGATCCTAGCTGCTAGTACAACTCAAGATGGCTGAAAAACTGGCTGACGGGGGGCTGGCTGGTAACGGGCCAGGGTGCAGGTCAGGACAGGCCAAGGCCTAGAAGGCAGGGCCTGACAACCCTTGAGCCATCCCAGCTGAGCTCTGGGAGGACACATTGGCCTGCCCAGTCCTGGGGCAGTGCCTGGCTCTGGGGCAGCCCCATGGGGACAGCTTGGCTGCGAGCTGTCCTGGTCCTAAGGGCCCAGCTGTGCAGCTGTTTCTGGAAAGGTTGGTGGGAAGCCTAAGATGGTTCTGGTCCTGCCCTTTCCTGCTAGTGTGGGGCAGAGCAGACCCTCCTAGGACTGTTGTCCTGCCGTGTGCTGTGTGCAGAGAGAGGGCCTCAGAGGACCCTAAGATGGCAGGGAGCCTGGTTGCACCTGAACCTGCTGCCCCACCCTATGAGCTGGCCCCAGTGTCCTTCCTTATTTGTTCCTTAGGTGTGTGCAGCTGCCGGAAGGGGAAGCTCCCCAGTGCCCTCTGTGCCCTGGCCGCCTGCAGATCTTCAGCCCTGGACACTGGGAACCAAGACTCTGGGACTCAGCACACACCCTGTCCTGGGCTCTGCGGCTGCACCTTCTCAGTGCTGATGCACTGACGAGAAGGCCGGCAGGAAGGGGTAGGAAGGCTGGCCATGGCTGCTCCAGGCCCCACCTAGGCTCCTGAGCCCTGGAGGGAGAGCTCCTGGGGGCTCTCAGGGTCCTGCTGCTGATGGGCCTTCCTCTCAGTGAGGTCCCAGGAAGTTGGGACTTTGTTGTCTGGGTAATTAGCTTCAGACGCTGGACCGAGGCCGGGCAGGTCTCAGGGCCACTTCACACAGGTCGTGCCCCCTGACCCCACAGGGAGGTGAGGTACTGTTGTGTAGAGGCCCTGCTGGTGGAGCAGCTGAGCGCTGGGCCTGCCTGGGCGTGCTGTGGGCGCCCCCTACACTGTCTTTGCTGCTTGGGCCTCTTGACCCAGCCTTGCCAGGGGCAGAGGGCACCAACCCTTAGGAAGGGAATGCCCCCGAGGGTGCCTGATCAGCCAGCTGCCCTACCCTTCAGGCCCAGCCTGGCCTCCAAGCCCCCTGTTGTGGTGCCCCAAGCAGCCCTGTGGGCAGACACCTGCCATCATGGCCGAGCACCTGGAGCTGCTGGCAGAGATGCCTATGGTGGGCAGGATGAGCACTCAGGAGCGGTTGAAGCACGCCCAGAAACGACGTGCCCAGCAGGTAAAGCTGTGGGCCCAGGCTGAGAAGGAGGCCCAGGGTAAGAAGGTCCACAGGGAGCAGCCACGGAAGGAGGCAGCTGACCAAAGGCCACAGAAAAAGGTCCTCTTCCTTCCTAGCATTGCCCTTCTAGAAGCTGCTGCCCGAAATGACCTGGAGGAAGGTGAGTATACTTAATCCCAGGAAGCTCTGGGTGTGGTCTTGTCTTGTGCTGGGGTTTAGGGCTGGGCCTAGGCTTGTTCATAGCTGCCTCTGGGTCTGAGCTGGTTCTAGCTCCAGGGGACCACTGGGTCCCACCCTTAGGAGTGCTTGTGGTGGGATAGCTGTCTTTCAGCAGAGTCACATATGAAAGGTCCTGCTGAGAGGTAGGGACCTGCAGAAGTACCCAGTGATGGCTGATAGCCCACACTGCATTTGGCCTGTGTGGGAGGCTGCCCAAGTTCTGGTCCCTGCTTGCTTGGGTGCTGAGGCCCCCCCTCCGTAACATGCAGGCATTGAGGGTGCACTTGGGATGACTTCTCTCCATACAGTCCCAGGCCCTGTCTTTGGCTCCCTCCTCTCCATTAAAACCTTTTATACTGCCACAGGTCTGGCCTTTCAGCTGCCTATTGCACCCCCAGGCCCTGTGCTTACAACCCCACTGTGTGCAGGGCTCTGGGCGTGGGCAGAGTACTCAGAGAGCTGCTGCCTCCTTTGCCCACAGTCTAGGCTAGTGCTTTCAATGATACAAGCAGCCCACCATGGCACATGTGCCATAGGCTCCCCACCACTGCCCTAGGCTGTTGCAGCTGTGAGGGGAGGGGATGTCCTGGGGCCTGAGCACCTGGAGCCCTGCTATAGGAAGGTGGGGGCTACTGGGCCTCCGCCCTACATGGGGCAGACCAACCCCTGTGCCCCTGAGCTGTAGACCCGCTGCTATCTGCATCATCCTTCCCCAGCCCTTGGCAGCAACACAGGACGGTGACAGGCCTTGTCCCAACCTCACTTCCTACTTCTTGCAGTCTGCCAGTTCCTCAGGAATGGGGTCAGCCCGGATCTGGCCAATGAGGATGGCCTGACAGCACTGCACCAGGTCAGCCTGTAGGTGGTGTTGGGGGTGGTCAGGGCCTGGCTAGGCTCAGGCCACTCAGGGTGCTTGTCTGCAGTGCTGCATAGATGACTTCCAAGAGATGGTGCAACAGCTACTGGAGGCCGGGGCTGACGTCAATGTCCGAGATAGCGAGGGCTGGACGCCTCTGCATGCTGCAGCCACTTGTGGCCACTTACACCTGGTGGAGCGCCTCATCTCCCGGTATGACCCACTGGTCCTCTAGTAGGGAAGTCCTACCAGTGACAGCTTAAATAGCTCCTTTACATAGCTCCCCAGTCCTGACTTCTGTGTCTCCACCTCTTCTGTTGACCTTGGTGGTCTTCTGGGGAACGAATGCATGCTCAGCATGGATTTGAGTCTGTCTGGCAGCCTGGACTTCCAGCTCCAGCCTGAAGGGCTTTTTGTTTTCCCCTTTATTTATTTATCTATCTATCTATCTATTTATTTATTTATTTATCATATTTAGCACAGTGTCTCGCTATGCAGCTCACACCCATAGTGATCCTCCTGTTTTCAGCCTCCTCAGTGCTGGGATTACAGGCATGCACCACCACACTTGGTCTCAGTTGCTGGCTCAGTGTGCCTGGGGTTGAGGCTGGCATGGCATGTGGTGCCGTGGATAGAACCCCAGACCCTGTGCTTGCCTAAGCAGGCACTTAGTTCACTGAGCTATCTTGCTGGCCCTTTTCCCTGTACTTTTGGGCAGGGAGGGGTACCAAGAATCAAACTCAGTATCTTGTGCTTGCCAGGCAGTTGCTGTGCCATGGAGCTATATCCCTGGCACCATGAGGGGCTTCTGGGTCTGCAGTGTTGAGGGTAGAATTGGTGAGGAAAAGAGGAGCACAAGGACCATGTGGGCTAGGATAGGGGATGCCTGGGCATCCTCACCCAAAGGTGAGAATGAAGGTGGAGCAAGTGACGCTGGTATTCAGGGGCTTCTTCCTTTTCCTAGTTCCATGCTTCTCAGGACACTTGCCATCACTGTTGTGCCTCCTTGATGTGGGGTGGAAGTGCCACTGGCAGAATCCTGGGGTTTCCCTGGGAGAAGGTGATGGGCTATAGGTAGGCTATAAGCCCCAGGTACCCTCTGACCATCTTCCTTCATGGCACATGGGGACCCACTCTGTGTTCTGCGCTGCCCCCCCTCCACCTCCAGCCTGCTTATCCTGTTTGGGGCTTCAACATAGTCCTTGCACACCCATTGCAGGTATGCCCACTGTATTTATGGGGGTAGATGGGGAGACTGTAGGATGGCCACTCTAGCTTAGGGGAAGCCTATATTTCCTCAGGTAGTCCTTGGCTGAAGGCCTTAAGAGGACCTCTCAAAAGGTCTCTCCTCTCAAAGGGGACTTCCTGAGTGCGGAAGGTCCTAAGTGTAGGGCCTCGTCTATCCTCCCTGCAGTGGTGCAGACCTCCTGGCAGTTAACACTGATGGAAACATGCCCTATGACCTGTGTGAGGACGAGCAGACACTGGACTGCCTGGAGACCGCCATGGCCAGCCAAGGTGAGTGTGCCACGCCTGCCCATGAGGTGGGCCCCAGGAGGGCGAACTCTGAGCCTGCTGCCCCGCAGGCATCACCCAGGACAGCATTGAAGAAGCCCGCGCAGTGCCAGAGCTGTGCATGCTGCATGACCTCCAGAGCCTGCTGCACACTGGGGCTGACCTCAACGACCCCTTGGACCATGGGGCCACACTGGTGAGGATCCTGGGCCATATTAGTGGGCCTGCCATGGGACTGAGGGGCATGCTGCCGAAGGGACATGGGGTTAGGATTCAGCGATGGGTGGCTTGCTCCACAGCTGCACATTGCTGCTGCCAATGGGTTCAGCGAAGCAGCTACCCTGCTGCTGGAGCATGGAGCCAGCCTGAGCGCCAAGGACCGAGACGGCTGGGAGCCACTGCATGCTGCAGCCTACTGGGGCCAGGTGAGTTTGGGCAGAAGCAGGTGGGCAGGGCTCGTGGCCCTAGCGCGAGCACTCCATAGCCTTGGCTGACTGGCCCACAGGTGCATTTGGCGGAGCTGCTTGTGGCCCATGGGGCTGATCTGAATGGGAAGTCGCTGATGGATGAGACGCCCCTGGGTGAGCACACAAGGCAGCCTCCACTGGTGTGTGTGGGGGGTGGTAAAGGTGCTCATGACACCTGTGCTTACCTCTCCTCAGATGTGTGTGGGGATGAGGAGGTGCGGGCCAAGCTTCTGGAGCTGAAGCACAAGCATGATGCACTCCTGCGAGGCCAGGGCCGTCAGCGCTCCCTCCTGCGCCGCCGTACTTCTAGTGCAGGCAGCCGGGGGTGAGCCACCTACCTAGAACACTGCCTGACCCTTTGTCCCCAGAGCTGTCATCCAGCAGGAGCCAACCACAGAACCCTGGGCTGAGTCCCTTTGCCATCCTGTCCCTTCCCCTCCCCCAGGAAGGTGGTGAGACGAGTGAGCCTGACCCAGCGTACCAACCTATACCGCAAGGAGCATGCCCAGGAAGCCATTGTGTGGCAACAGCCATCGCCCAGCAGCCCAGAGCCACTAGAGGATGATGAAGACCGCCAGACAGATGCTGAGCTCCGGCTTCCACCCCCAGAGGTGAAGCCCAGCCCACACATTGCCCCTATTTATTTATTGTTTTGGGGTTTTTTTGAGACAGAGTCTCACTATGTAGTTCAGGCTGGCCTTGAACTCACTATGTAGTCCAGGCTGGCCTTGAATTTGAAGCAGTCCTCCAGCCTCAGTATTCCCAGTGCTGGAATTTCAGGCATAGACTACCACACCCAGGAGCCCCATCTTTTAAATGGCTCTGGCAGGTGATGCTGGGGTGGGACCTGTCACTACTGCCTCTGCTTCCATCAGTATCAGTCACCTCGTGGAGGTGGCAGGACCAGGGGCCCTGCTGTCCTGGATGTGCTACAACCCCTGCCCCTCAAGTCTGTCCCTCTCCAAACTCAGAGCCTTTGCCCAAGGCCAGGGCAGGCAAAAGAGAGCATTTTCTGATAACTTCTGGGTTCCTGGTTCTGTCTACAGGAAGATGACCTCAACGTGGCCAGGTCACACAATGGCCGGGTAGAGGGCCCCCCAGGGCGGCACCTATACTCCAAGCGGCTAGATCGAAGTGTCTCCTACCAATTGAGCCCACTGGAGAGCATGGTTCCCAATGACCTGGTCCGGGACAAGGCCCACCAAACCCTGGCAGATCTCAAGCGCCAGCGAGCTGCTGCCAAGCTTCTACGACCATCACCTGAGGGCCCGGAGGCCCCTGAGCCTAGCCTGCCGACTGACACTGAGACCTCCCATTCAGGCTGTGGCTCCAGGGCAGGCGGGGACCCACCCCTGCTCAAGCTCACAGCCCCTTCGGAGGAGCCCCACCTGGAAAAGAGGCCCTGTTGCCTCCTCATGTGAAGGCTAGCACTCAAGGTGGCAGGGTCCCATCCCCAGGCCCAGCCGGAGTGTGTGCCCTGGTACTGCAGGCAGGCAGCTAGTGTAGAGTCTCTCCAGCCTCCCTCTTCCAGGACACTGGCCCTTTCTCAGGGATGTACCTGTGACAGACCCATACCTGCAATATCAGCTGCAAAGACTATCCTGTGACTCTTGATAAAGGGCTGTTTGCCATCAAGTCTTCCCGTGTGTCTCAGCTGGGGAGGGGCAGGCTGTGTAGCTGCGTCAGGTGCCACCTATGCCCACAAGCACCCAGGCCTGTAGGTGCGCGCTGGGACTCGCATATGTGGGAGGGAGGCCCACAGCACTGTGAGAAGCCTAGCCTTTTCCCACACCCTCATTTGCCAGGTTCAATCTCCTCCTCCTTCTCCTCCTCCTCTGTAACTCTTTGCTTTCCTGAGGACAGTAGGGTGCTTTGTCAGGAGGTCCTGTGGGGCCACAGCTGGGGGGGTGGTCCTTGCAGAGAGGCCAGGACCCTGGCCTGGAAAGGGAAGTAATGTTTTCCATAGGACCCCTGGGGCAGAGCCAGTGAAGCAGAAGAAAAGGCATAAGGTTGGCATCAGACACTTCCTGGCTGTTCCTGGCATGCAGCCTGATGCTGGCCTGACTGCCAGCTTTGGTCTGGGCTGGTATAGGTGACAAGTAGTTGGCCACTCACACTGAGCTGGCTGGACACAATGCATCAGGGTGAGAGGGGGTCCCTTAGGGGCCTCAAGCTGGAGGACTGAGGGTCTTAACCCAGTCATCTCTCCATGGCAAGCAGTTTTGGTTAGCCACCAGGGCTGGGTAGGTTTGGGCTCCTCTCTCCTTGCCAGGCACCAACCTGGTCAACCCTATGTCTCCTAGGCCCTCCCTCCCTCTAGCATCTGTTATTGGAGGGCTGGTGTCCTTAGCTGGGTTGGGGGAGGGCCAGAGGCTGGCTGCTGGTTAAATTTAGTGAGTGGGATGGTATAGCTGCTGAAGGTCCACCTGCTACTACAGCTGCCACTTGGACCCTGCTGCCAGAGGGCGGGCAGTGCCTAGCTCTGCCTGAGGCCAGGTCCATAATGACCTGTGCTCTGGTCTGTGAGCTGAAGGTCACTGTGGCAGCAGAGACAAGAGGTCTAAGGTGAGAGAGATTTGTGTTTGTGAATGTGAAACCTACCCAGGGTTCCTGGTGGCTTTTCTGAGCCTGCCGAAGAGCAAGGCTACTCTTGGGTCTGACCAGTTGCCAACTGCTTAACTCAGCGGGCTGGCTCCCTGACCCTTGGTCACATAGGCTTTGATGCCAGCCAGCATAGAGGCCAGTGTGGGCCAATCCTGAGCACTGCCTATCAGACTCCCTTCAAAGCCTGTGGAGGTGGGGCTCTGAGAGCCTATAGTGGCTCATTTCTTTTCTTTCCACCAATCAGGAGTGAAAAGGAAGAAGACTTAGATTATCCTGGACCTTGGGTGTGGCTCCAAGGACAACCCCAGGCTGACCTGTGGAAGGGCATGAGGGCAGCTCTGAGCAGCTCAGGGCAAAGTGTCCAAGGGTCCAGTGCTGGCTTGTCCTATATTCAGCCCTCTCCCCCTCCCCCTAGCATCTTGCAGTGTTAAGGACCAAGGTCCAACCCCAGTGCTTTTGCAGCCGACAGACCATGACCACTGGCTGGTAGAACCCAGAGTGGGAACTTGCCCCCAACCCCATTCCTACGGTCTGGCTCAGTTACTAAGGTAACAGGTCTGCTGGCCCAAGCAAAGATGGGGTTACTGAGAAGGCTAGGTCTCAGCAGTGCCCTGCTAGAGCAAACCTGCAGTGGCCCTTGGCTCCAGTGTCACTTTGGGGGTTACACTGATCATCCCTGCTCAGCTCTACCAACCCCTCAGGCCCACTAGGCCTAGGTACTGAGCCCTCCCCTCCCCCAGTACCCAGCACGGCTGTCCTTACCCCCCACACGGGTCTCCTGCTTTCTGTCATGGGGACACTGGGCCTTGCCCCAAGTCCCGCCTGCCACCTCACCCACTCCCTCTGGCTCCCTGGGGCAGAACTGTGCCCAGACTGGGGCGGGGCCCAGGCAGCTCCAGCTCCTCAGCACTTTCTGTCCCTTTCAGTGGAGCCAACAGCCTGCAGTGAAGAAGGTGCCCTCTACTCTGGCTCCCCTGTCCAGCCCTGATTCCATGATCCTGGGTCCTGTTGTCCCCACCCTCATTTCTGGATCTGCTGCCTCCTGAGCCACTTTCCTACCTGGTCTGAGCAGAGTCATGGCCCTGAAAGCAGGTGACAAGAGCCAAACAGCAAGGAATGGGCTGAAGGAGAAGGTGCTGACGCTAGACACCATGAACCCGTGTGTTCGGAGAGTGGAATATGCAGTTCGAGGCCCCATAGTGCTTCGAGCATTGGAGCTGGAACAGGAGTTACGACAGGTATGGCCTGGGCCCCAGGTGTCTTTCTGCTGCATCCTAGTGGCATGAGACAAGGGCTGTGGGGCTGACTGCCCCATCTCATTGCCTGCTCCCCTTCCCTTCCAGGGTGTGAAAAAACCTTTTACTGAGGTCATCCGTGCTAACATCGGGGATGCACAGGCCATGGGGCAGAGGCCCATCACCTTCTTGCGCCAGGTAAAACTGCACTGCCTGTAATGCCCCCTTATTCCATGTCCCTTGTCCTCAGCTCTCTCTCCTCCCAGGTCCTGGCCCTCTGCGTCTACCCAGATCTCCTGAGCAGTCCTGACTTCCCAGAGGATGCTAAGAGAAGGGCCCAGCGTATACTACAGGCATGTGGGGGCCACAGTCTGGGTGAGTACTGGCAGCAGGCAGGCTCAAGCCCCAGGGAGTAGAGTCGGGTGTGTCTCTTGGGAGGGACGCAGGGGGCCTTATCACCCTCGCGGGCCTGCTCTCTGCTCTGCTTGGCCGGGGTCCAGGGGCCTACAGCATCAGCTCTGGCATCCAGCTGATCCGCGAGGATGTGGCACACTACATTGAGAGGCGCGACGGAGGCATCCCAGCAGACCCCAACAACATCTTCTTGTCCACGGGGGCCAGCAGTGCCATTGTGGTAGGCTGGGCCAGGACAGAGGACACAGAGGTTTAACATGGGAGGGGTGCAGCCCCCAGCCCCACCGGCATTGTGTTACTCCTCTCCCAAGACTGTGCTGAAGCTGCTGGTGGCTGGCGAGGGCCGCACGCGCACCGGAGTGCTCATCCCAATCCCCCAGTACCCGCTCTACTCAGCCACGCTCGCGGAGCTGAATGCTGTGCAGGTGGACTACTACCTGGATGAAGAGCATGCGTGGGCACTGGATGTGGCTGAACTCCGGCGGGCTCTGCACCAGGCACGTGACCACTGCAGCCCTCGGGTGCTGTGCATCATCAATCCAGGCAATCCCACAGGTAAACCCTGCCTGGCCCCGCCCTTCTTGGTTTGGCCCTGCCCTGCACCTAGTCCTTATCTCCTCCCCTGCCCCTCCTTTTCGGGGCCAGAGCCCCGCCCCCAAGTGCCTGCTGTTCCTGCACCTCAGGGCAGGTGCAGACCCGGGAGTGCATCGAGGCTGTGATCCGCTTCGCCTTTGAAGAAGGGCTCTTCCTGATGGCTGATGAGGTGCGGGAAGGGGCGTGGGAGGGAGCAGGCACCCAGGCCACATGCAGTCGGCCCTCACGATGCATGTGTTTCGCAGGTCTACCAAGACAACGTGTACGCAGAGGGCTCTCATTTCCACTCATTTAAGAAGGTGCTCACGGAGATGGGTTCGCCATACGCGGAGCAGCAGGAGCTCGCTTCTTTCCACTCAGTCTCCAAGGGCTACATGGGCGAGTGCGTGTGGCCTGTGGGTGGGGGTGGGGACATATGGTGCTCTCAGAGCCCCCCTCCGGATTTTGACACCCACCCTCACTCCATAGGTGTGGGTTCCGTGGTGGCTACGTAGAGGTGGTAAACATGGATGCTGAGGTGCAGCGGCAGATGCTAAAACTGATGAGTGTGCGGCTGTGCCCTCCAGTGCCAGGCCAGGCCCTGGTGGACATGGTGGTCAGCCCACCTGCGCCCTCGGACCCCTCTTTCGCGCAGTTTCAGGCGGTGAGCAGTGGGGCTGTGGCATCTGGTGGCCCAGAAGCGGACTCGGGCGTGGGGCTGCAGTGCCCTCCACCTTCCTGATCACCCCCTTCCTTGGCCACAGGAGAAGCAGGAAGTGCTGGCTGAGCTGGCTGCCAAGGCCAAGCTCACTGAGCAGGTCTTCAACCAGGCCCCAGGGATCCGCTGCAACCCAGTGCAGGGCGCTATGTACTCCTTCCCGCGCGTGCAGCTACCTCCGCGTGCAGTGCTGCGTGCTCAGGTCTGGAGGGCTGGGGACTCAGCCTGGGTTGGGTGATCACTAGGGTAAGCACGGCACCCTGACTGCTCTTTACAATACCAGGAGCTCGGTCTGGCCCCGGATATGTTCTTCTGCATGTGCCTTTTGGAGGAGACCGGCATCTGTGTGGTGCCTGGGAGTGGCTTTGGACAACGGGAAGGCACCTACCACTTCCGGTGAGGACCAGCCTGCACAGCCCCTCCTCCAGCCCAGCCCCTCCCCCTCGGCTTACCACCCACCCCTTTCAGAATGACCATTCTGCCCCCGATGGAGAAGCTGCGGGTACTATTGGAGAAGCTGAGCCGTTTCCATGCCAAATTCACTCTGGAATACTCCTAAGGCAGCTCTTGGAGCCAGGCTGGGCCACTGCAGACTGAATATGTCCAGGGACCTAGAGGTCTCTGGAGCCCTTGGGACTTACTGCTGCTACTACAAGGGGCTGGACACTTGCTTCTGCAGTTCCCAAATAAAGCTGGGTGCCGGTCTGACCCTGGAGACTGTGTACTGCTGCATGGTTGACCCTGCCTGAAGAACCCTAGACCCACCCTTCAGGAGGAATGGCCAAAGAGAACGCCCAGAAAGGGGGTTTCGTAGCTAGGGTCTGTTAGTCCTGGAAACACTGCCTTCCTGGGCTGAGTCTCTGGTGGTTTGTGGCTTATAGACACTGATCATTCACATAAAAATCGGAAGAGACCAGGAATATAGCTCAGCGGTACAGTGCCTGCCTGGCAAGCACAAGGTCCTGTGTTCGAGTCCCAGTACTCCCCCCCCCCAAAAAAAATCAGAAAGATGGGCCAGGGAGATGGCTCAGTAGAATAAGTGCTTCCCCGGCAAGTGCGAGGGCCTGAGTTCAATCCCTGGTTCTGCAAAAAAAAAAGGGGGGTGCTGGGGATGTAGTTCATTGATAGGTCTCTGTGTTCAATCTGCCAGTACTGGG
>NDGN011466406.1:11762-41387 GCA_002564285.1 Tympanoctomys barrerae
AAAAAAAAAAAAAAAATCAAGTGACCTTATCAATAAAGAATGTAGGGGGGGGCGGGGAGATGGCTCAGTAGAATAAGCGCTTCCCTGGCAAATGCAAGGGTCTGAGTTCAATTCCTGGTTCCACCAAAAAAGAAAAGAAAATTTGTGAAGGCAGACCTCCTGGGTCGGCAAAGCCTCGAAAATGGGGCTTGACAGCATATCCCAGAGATAGGGTTACCAGAGGGAAACACCAGGAGGAGCATCTTGGGAGGACCCAACAGCTTTGTCCCCAAAACACAAGGATGAGTATCTTGTTAGTGCACTGCAATGTTCCTCTGAGGTAGATGGGGAAATCCCTGTCTATGACCAGGGAAATATATGACCAGGGAAATATCTGGCAGGATGCCCACTTAAGGTGGCTCAGCAGCCAGGAAATGTGCTGGATGTCTTCCTGCAGCAACACAGCAGGCCAACCATCCTTGAGCATTTAAGATACCTCAGTAACTAAGCCTCACTTCACAGCCCCATCCTGACTTTGGGGTCCTCAGGGCATGGCTATGAGCAAGACGGGACACACAAGGGAATCCTGGAGAGCAGGTCCTGACTGAGCATGCTATCCTTGTCACAGGCCCTGGGGGCGCCCTAAGCAGTGGCTGTGTCCCCCTAGCTAAGCATGGGCCCTCGTCTTTTACACAGGACCTACCCCCTTCCCTTCCGTTGCTCTTTGGGGCTACTGCCTTGGGGAGGGGGCTGAAGCCATACAACAGCAAAAGAGAGGGCAGAAGGGCTCATGGTAGACAGGCCGACTGCTCTACTGGGGTTGGACACCGGGAAGCTAAGCGAGTCTGAGAGCCCAGTCATGGGGAAGCCAGGCCACTGAGTAAAGCGGTGCGTGATTCTCACGTTGGACACCAGCGGTCTCTTTCGGCAAAGAACTGTCGTCCGTCTGTCTGTGCCAGGGGGCGCCCGAGAGCTGACGATGCAACGCTCTAGGCCCTCCCCAGCTCGGTGACTCTCACCGCCCTCCGGCGCTAGAGCGCATGCGCGAAGATCTCCAGCGCTCTCTTCTTTCCCGACTCCGGATCCTCAAGGGCCAGCCGTGAGAGGAGACGCCTCGACGCACGGCTTCTGTTGGTAGAGCACAGCGGTCCGCCCTTCGGTTTGTCCCAAGCTTTGGCTCGTTCCGGGTTTTGGAACCAACAGTACTGGAGCACGCGCGTCATTCAGCAGCCGTCCAGCAGTGACCTCCTGTGGATGGGCTCTCACCCTGTCATACCCCACAGAGCCCTCACCGCCTGACGCTGGCCATGCGCGCGAAGCTGCTGTCACTGGCCTGTCTCTACCTGGTGCAGGGCCTGCCTTACGGGCTGCAGTCTGGCCTGCTGCCTCTCCTAATGCGGGCCCGCGGCCTCTCCCTCTCTCGCGTGGGGTTGACCAAGGGGCTGTATGCACCGTGGCTCTTCAAACTGGTATGGGCACCGCTGGTAGACAGGCGGGGCTCCCCGCGGGCCTGGCTGGCGCTCAGCACAGCGGCGCTGGGCCTGGTGTGTGTGTTGCTGGCCGCGCTGCCTCCCGTCCCGTCTGGCCAGGTGGGGCTGCCTGCCACCGTGGTGGGCCTGCTACTTCTACTGAACTTGGGCGCGGCTGTGCAAGATGTGGCGCTGGACACACTGGCCATGCAGCTCCTGGAGCCAGCCGAGCTGGGGCCCGGCAACACTGTGCAGGTGGTCGCCTACAAGCTGGGATCAGCGCTGGCTGGGGGCGGGCTGCTGGCCCTCTTGCCCAGTCTCTCTTGGCCCCTGCTGTTTTTACTCCTGGCTGCCACCTACTGGCTAGCTGCAGCCCTGGCCTGGGCTGCACCAGTCCTACACCAGGTGCCCTGGCCTCAACCCTCAGAGCACGCTCCACGCCACCTGCAAGATTTGCTGGCTGTGCCTGGGACCCTGTGGACGGCAGGCTTTGTGCTCACCTATAAGCTGGGTGAGTGAAGGCTATGTCAGGCAGCGGCGCTGGGGCCCCAGGAGCTCTGGAACCCACTTAGAGGATCACCCTTTCTGGGGTATGATCTGCCAGCGGGGGCCCAACAAAGAGGGTTCTGCCACATGGTTCCTACCTCTTCTCTCAGCTGCAGCCATAGCCCTTTGGGTTGCATAGTGCTGATCACCGACTCAGCACCTGTGGCCCAGGAAGATGGGAGGCAGGGCAGGGGCTTGGCTGTTGAGCACAACTGAGCCGGCAGGATGGGGAGGGGGAAACAGGGATGATATAGGGCCACCCCTGCTCATAGTTTCCTGCAGGTGAGCAGGGTGCCAGCAGCCTGTTTCCGCTTCTCTTGTTGGACCATGGTGCTTCTGCCTCTGAGCTGGGGCTGTGGAGTGGCTTGGGTACGGTGGCCTGCTCCATTGCTGGCTCTTCCTTAGGCGGGGCCCTACTGACCAGGCACTGGTAAGCCTTCCCCAGCCCACCCTTCCCCTTCATCCCTGGCCCTATCTGGACTCTTCTGACCCGCCATCCCCCCCACTCCAGGCAGCTGTTGCCTTTGCTGAGGTTAGTGCTGCAGCTTCGTCTGGGAGGCCTGGCCTGCCAAATCGCCCTGCTCTTCCACCTGGACACTCCAGGGGCCAGTTTAGGCCCTGGCACTGTGCTAAGAGGTGAGGGGCTGGCTTGGGGGAGGGAAGGGCCAAGAGGCCTGGGCCCTGCTGACCTCTGCCCTCCCAGGAGCTGCCTTGCTGAGCCTGTGTCTGCAGCACTTCTTGGGGGGCCTGCTCACCACCACCACCTTCACTGTAATGATGCACTGCAGCCAACTGGCACCCAGAGCCCTACAGGTGAGGGGATGTGGTAAAGACACCCAGGGGCTTCAGGGATGGAGAGCCAGTAGACCCTGACCCTCTCCCTCAATCTCCAGGCCACACACTACAGCCTCATGGCCACGCTGGAGCTGTTGGGCAAGCTGTTGTCGGGCACCCTGGCTGGAGTGCTGGCTGATGGCATGGGTCCAAATCCCTGCTTTGGTGTCTTTCTTGTACTCTCAGTCCTGCCCCTTCTGGATCTGGACCTAGCACCTAGCACCTTCGGCTGAGCCGAGCAGCAGGACTACAAAGTATGCCCATTGCTAATGCCTATCTTGAATATGTGAGATGCAGTTGTCCTGAGGTGGACAGTGGCCTCCTCCCAAAGCAGAGCCCATAAAGCAACTCGAACACTTTTATTCTGTATATATAGCCTCCTTGTTTCTGCATAATTCTTTCTGGGCTTTGCCAAGGGGTCAGTCCCTGTCCTGACCACTCTGACTGCAGGACCCAGCTGAGTGTCTCCCTGTGGGGAAGCACCTTCCTGGGAGGGCAGTCATGGGCCTGCCAACAGGAGCTCCTCTGTGGCCAGGCGCATAAGGGCATGGAAGTTCAGATGCAAGTACTTTCTCCAAAAGCGCTGGTCTCGCCCATATACCTGGGCTGGGTAACAGGGGCTTCCTACAGTGAGACAAAGACACAAGTCTGAAGACTCAGGGTTGGTTCCAGTCCCTGGCTCCCTCCTTACTTCAGCCAGCCCCTGGGGCCCTCACCGATGCCATGGAAGATCCGGGCAACAGCCCTGCCTGAGAACTTCTCCTCTGGCCGCAGGGACAGGAACTGGCGGATGTCATGGCGGACCCGGTCCTCCCAGTCCTGCAGCTGTGGGTGAGTGGTACAGCAGACTTGGCATGTCCACGGTACCATGTCCCACACAGCCCAGCCCCAGGCCTGCCCAGAGGATCTTGAGTCAGGTTGGATGGGGCCCAAACAGTAGGGGGCAGGTGTGTGTGTCACGGCTGTGTTCCCTAGGCAGCATCCTAGGGGGTGGCACTCACCTCCACTTGCCCAGGCTCTGTGCTCTGCTTGTCCTTCACATGCCCCTCTCTCTCCTCTTCTTCCTCCTCCTCAAAGTAGCAGCTGAGCAGAGTCTTCAGCTGGGCACTGCGTTCCTCATCAGGGTGCTCTAGGCAGGGCCCACAGCTGGGAAGGGCCACACTAGAGCAGGACAGGGATTTCAGAGCCACATGGGGCTACTTGGGTGGTCCCAGACCTTGACCTTGTTCTCCTCACCTGTGAAAAGCCTGAAACATTCGGCGCAGATGGGCCAGGGCCTTGCGCTCACGGGTCTGCACACAGCTGTACAGGAAGTCGCAGACCTGGTCTCTCTCTTGAGCTGTCAAGTCCCCGGGACTACGCAGGTGGAAGGCCAGTTCCCCAAATTCCACAAGCACTCCAGTACTCTGTAGCACACCTGCCAGGAAGTATTATCAGTCACAGATGCCAGGTGGGAAACAGACTCGAGGATAGGGTAGAGGGAGCACACCTGTTTTAGGCTCTCGGTCCCACTGTAGCTGGTGCAAAGCCCGCCGCACGGAAGGCAGCTCCCAGCCCATTGAATCTACCAGCTCCACCACGTTGAACTCCAAGGAGCAGCTGCCCTGCCTTGTGTTCTCAGGTGGCCACCGGGCCCAGCATGCAGCCACGGGCGGACACCTGGATGCAGGGAAAAGGGACATACAGCCAGCAGCCCTGGTCTTCTGTCCCCATCCCCAACCTAGGGTGAGAAATGCTCACCTGCTGGCCAGGGCCTGGAGCTGGCTGGTGCCCCCAGGGCAGTACAAACGGCAGTGGGCATAGGTAGCTGGCAGCAGCTCAAGCCAGTGTTGTGGGTGAAGTTCCAGATAGCACAGCAGAGTCTCAATGGCTGAAGAGAAGAGCTAGGGTCAGGGGGTGCAAGAGCTGCCTCTCCACACACCCCACATCCTCTGGCCCTCACCCTCTTCTGGCATGTCCAGGGCCTGCACTGTTGGCTGCACTGGGAGTGCCCGCTCATGTCCTGGGCAGGCCCGACCCTGTCCAAAAGCTGCTGGGTAGCCACCATGTTGTTCGGCCTCCAGAGGTGGGGACTCAGCTGTGGGCCTTGTCCCATTGTCACCTCCTCCCTGTCCTTCCTGCTGGGTGCAGGTGCAGGGTGGGAACACACACTGCATCAGCTTCTTCATGGCTAGGAAGTCGGTGCCATCTGCATGCACATGTCTGCGTAGTTCTCGAAGGTCCTCACCCTGCAGTATGGCAGTTATGAGTGCAAGGCCAGAAAAGTCGGTGGAGGGGGCATTGAGACACTAACCTGGGGCTGTAGAAAGAGGTGGCAGTGGGCAGGCTGCCCGTCACGCCCAGCACGCCCCACACCCTGGACGTAGTTCTCAAAGCTTGGGGGCAGCCCCAGGTGCAGCACAGCCCGCACGTCAGGTCGGTCCAGCCCCATCCCGAAGGCTACTGTGGCCACCACCACCCGCAGTTGGCCCTTCATGAAGGCCTGCTGCACTCTCTGCCGCTCCCGGTTGCACAGGCCAGCATGGTAAGCTTCAGCCACAGCTGCAGGGCCACGACCTTTGGGGAAGTTGACGTTAGTGGGACCAGAGCATGGGTGCAAGGTAGTAGTCCCTGGGAGACCTGGCCTTGCTTATGCTCACCTCTGAGCTTTGGGTCCTGCACTGCGTAGAGGCAGGTTCGGAGGAGTGCAGCAATCCTATGTGTGTCCTCACGCCGGTTACAGTAAACAATGACAGAATCCAGGCTACGGAAACGGTCGCCCTGCAGCAGTGTCACCAGAGCCTGGCAAGAAGCAACTGTTGGCCCAGGCTGTGTGTGTTGGGGAGGTGTCCTCATCCTGACCCCTCATGTGGACACACCTACCTGGTCTGGGTCTCTATCTCTGGATACGGAAAGGTACAAGTTAGCAGGGATGACAGGTGCCTCTCTGGGACTCAGTTCCTCAGCTACTCCCAGGTGGTGGGCCACGTCACGGGCAGTATTGCGTGTGGCTGTGGCTGTTAGGCCTAGGAAGCAGCTGACACCCATACGCTCCCGAAGCACCTATAGCAGGAGGAAGGTCGTAGGAAGGCCACTGGCCACTGGACTCATATGGGCCCCACCCACCTATGCCGACCCCATGTGGCTCACTTTGCAGATTCGAAGGTAGCAGGGCCGGAAGTTATGTGACCACTGAGAGAGGCAGTGGGCCTCGTCAATGCAGGCAAAGGCTACTGGGGGCAGCTGGGAAGCCTGAGGGAGGCTGACAGGGCTCCCAGAACCAGCTCCAACCAATGCCTCAGGGGACAGCATCAGCACATGCACTTGGGCTGCCTGCACCTAAAAGTAACAAGGTCAGGAGCACTGTCCAAGTTGTATTCCCCTCTGCTTCCAGTCCATGGGGTACCTCCTGACCTTCTGTAGAACAGACTGCCGCTGTTTCCTGGTCATGCCTGAATGGAGGCAGGCGGCCTTGAGACACGCGGGCAGGTGGGATAGCTGCGGACATAGGCAATGCTATCACAACCCAGCCAAACCCAGCCTGAATCCACTTAGAGCTGCTTAACCCAGCAGGATGTCCAGGAGGAAAGGCACCAGATCCTGGGTCTGGCTGGTGGGTGCTGAGGTCAGGCTTTATTACTCTCAGGTAGAGACCAGCCAGGTATCTTGCAGCTCTCTTGGGTTCAGGGAACAGGATGCAGCCTGAGGATATCACAGGCATTGGTTTTTAACCATCTACAGGTACTAATGGCCCCATTTACACACCTGATCATCCATGAGAGACAGGAGTGGGGAGATGACCAGGGTAAGGCAAGGGCTGCGCTGGGCATACAGCAGTGCAGGAAGCTGATAGCACAGGGATTTGCCAGCGCCTGTGGGCAGCACCAGCAATGTGGAGATGCCTGGGCAGGACAAGAGACAGCTGCAAGGTTCTGTAGCCCATTAATACCCTGCCCACCCCCTGGACAGCCTCACTCACCAGACAGGATTCGCATGATTGTTCGCTCCTGCCCAGGACGGAAAGCTTTGTGCCCAAGCTGTTCAAGAGCCTGGAACACCTCAGCTGGTGTCTCTGTGGACACAGGTACTGGTTACCACAGTTCCCAAGTCTTCCACCCCTTGGAGATTCAGACAGGTTTCTGCTCACCTGCTACCTGACCCAAAGGTCCTGGTGGGTAGAGAGGCAGCACTGAGGGGGCTGTGTTCGGTGCCTGTAGGTCAGGCTCAGCAGGCTCTGTGTCCTGTTCTGCAAGGGCAGATTAGCAAGGGTGACATGGGGACCACAATGTTGGCCTAGACCTGCCTGGAACCACAGTCACAGGCCACAATCACCCTCTACCCCGCAACTCACCGGGGCAAGCAGTATCTATCCTCTGGGTTACTTCCTTCAAAGTGGGAAAGGACTGTATGTCATCTTTGTCCTTATCACCTTCCTTCTGCAGGGCCTGCATGGGTCCTAGGCCAGGAGTAGAAAGCTAATAGCGTCTTTTACTCCCCGAGAGTGTGGTACTCTTACTGCACAGCATCATCCCACCTCATTCCCCAGGGCAGAAGCCTACCTAGCTGAGAGCACTGGGATTTCCAGTGGCCAAACTGCCCACACTGGAAACAAGACTTGTCAGTCGTGGCTCTGGGCCCACCACCCCTCAGATACTCTTTTTTCTTCTGCCACTTCTGCTTCCATGCCTGAGAAAGGTCCACAAGGGAGAATCATGTGAGAAGACAGAAAAGGGGAAAAGGGATGCCTACCTTGTCCTTCCCTGCTTGTCTCACCTGCTTTTGGAGGAGCCTGCCTCGAAGGGCCCCAACCCGCGCATAACGTTTTTGCTTCATGTTGAGCCGAACGTAGTTACCCTTATCCTGGATCACTGTCTGAGGGCAGGTGTGGGGGCGGGGTATGCTCTCAGCCTTCTCTGCCTTAAGTGATCTTGAAGTGCCAGGGCACAGCTGAGGTGGGTGGACCTGTACAGCACCCCCTGTTGGGTCAAGAGCTGTGGCCCCGGCCCCCTCAGACTGGAGTGTTGCTTGGCTGCTGTCCCTTTGTGCCTGCACGGGAATGCTGCCATTTTCCTCAGTCCATTTTTGCTTCTTGCCTCTATGGCTGCTGAGTTGGGGTCGCCCTGCACTGGTTTGTGCTGCCTGTGGCACTGGAGCATCTGGGTCTTGAGAAGTTGCTTCAGAGTGGGTATTGGTGACAAGAACTGACAGTTCTCCTGGGGTCATAGGTTGAGATTCCTTTGTGCTGGAGGGCTCAGAGGCCTGAAGACAATCTAAGGCTCCATTGTGACACCGCTGCAGCCAGCCAGGGTCTAAGGAGCTCAGCCGCAGATTCAGGGATGCCCGAAGCTGCTGGAGTCGGCCTGGCCTTGGCTGGGGCTCAGAAGGCTTGGTAAGTGCATCACTGAGTTCTTCTGGAGAGGCAGGAGGAGTCCAACCTGGGCTGAGTGGCTTTGGCGTGGGCATCTTAGACAAGCGTCTACCTGGAGGCTGGCACCTGTGGCCCAGGGCTGGGTCATCCTGAGAGAGGTCAAAATAGTAAGTAGAGATTCACGCCTCTGAGCTGCTCAGAAACTTGCCTGAGTCCTCACCCTCAGTGTTAGAGCAGGGCATGAAGCTGAGACAGAAAGGAAGCTGAAGCAGAGGCTGCTCCAGAGCACCTCTCAGGATTTAAGCGCTAGTTAGCACAGGAGGTAATGCCTGAGTGAACTGACTGGTGGCAGGGTGGTCAGGGAGGCACCCGGTGAACCTGCTCATGAGTCAAGAGCCAGGGGCAGTTTTGGGCCCAGTGTGGATGCACACTTTTCTACTTCCACCCCTCACCTGTAAGGTGCCCTTCAGATTGGCCTTAAGTCTCTTCCCATAGTCTTGTGCAGATCTCTGGGGGCTCAGCACTGGAGTAGGATGTGGACTCTGCGTTGCAGCCCGATTCAGGTGGGATCCCCAGCAAGCGGGGTTTGGAGCCTGCAGAAGACAACCCAGACCAGAGAAAGGGTGGCCCGGAATAGAGGGGCCTCCATTGCCTGACAAACCTGTCTGGCTCTTTCCTGTCCCACTCTGTCCTGTTTTTTCCCAATTCTGCACCCACGCGGGATGGGCTGTGATTGCCCTTGACTCCTGCCATTCGGTCTGGCAATAAGCTACGAGGCGGCAGGGGTTCAGGGCGTGGGTACCTCCTGGGCTGAAGCGGAGAGCAACTGGTTGTGGCTGCAGGGCCCGCCACTCCTCTGGCCCATAGCCTGCTTCAGGGCACGATACTTGCGGTACAGAGCTAGGTGAGCACAGAAGGGAGCCCGAGTAAGGGCGCAGCCCGCCGCTCCCCTGTCACCCCTGTTCCAGCCATCAGGGCAGTGCGCTCACCGCGGGTCTCCTCCGGCGCTGCCTCCACGTCCTCCTGTGAAGGGAGCACGTCAGCTGGAGGCCGTGGCCTTAGACTCCCCCCTCACCTGCGCTCAGGCCCGCACCTGGCCCGGCCGCCGCCCATGCTGCCGCGCGAACGCTCGTTCCCACGCCTGCAGGTGCGCCCGCAAGTTCCACAGCTGCTCCATTACGCTCCGTCCCTGCGGCCAGCGAATCTCCCGCCGCTAGGACGTCTTCCGCCCCGCAGTCAATAGGAGCAATCGCAGCGTACTGGGGCGGGCTCCCTGGACCAGGCTGCCAATCCTTGGGGCCCTGGAGGAGCAGCCAATGGGAGGTGTAGCATCATCGCGCCGCGCCGAGGCGCAGGGCGGGACCGACAGGGGTAGAGGCGGGGCCAGAGGCCTCGGCTGCTGCTGCAGGGCAGGTGAGTGCGGGATGTTGGGCAGCGACCGGGACCGTCGAGGGCGGGGCGCTAGGCCCCATGCGGCCGTAATGAGGAGGCGGGACTGGCGGTTGGGAGGCCGGGCTCGGGAGTCGGGGGCAGGGCCGTCGCGGCGGGGACGAGCCGGATCGGAAGAGTGGGCCCGCCTGACGGGGGCGGGGCATCGGGTTTAGGCCTTCGGCTGGGGCCTGAAGAGCCCGGTTGGGGCGACTGCGCTACTCGACTCGCGGCGCCTGAGCCACGGCTTTTCCAAGGGCGTGGGCGTCACCCAGAGGCAGCTCGCTTGGCACCCAGGCGGGGTGTTTTCATTTCCTCTCGTGACAGGTGCTCGGTGAGTCTGTCCTGTCTGCGAGGTCTGCAGCGTCCTCACGAGATTTGAGCATGGCAGAGCCTGGCGGAGGGTGGGTGTTTGGGGTTTCCTGGGAACCGGTGCTTTAAGGACTTGGCTGTGCGTGACAAGGTCAGCAAGCGCAGGGGCCCTACAGCCGATCTGGTCCCCGCTCCCGTCCGTGGGCAGTGACCTTGGGCAAACCCTAGGCCTTGGTTTTCCAATCTGTCAGAGGGGGATGATGGTGTTGTAGTTGCCTCGCACACAGGAAGTGTGCTAAAATCAGCAGTGGGGCTGATCCCCTATGTCGCAGATTACCTCACGGCCTCAAGGGTCGTTTGTGCGCGTCTTCTCGGTTTGGATGCTGCTTTGGCAGCCGTCTCTGACTCATCTGAGGAATCCCTGGCCTGAGCCCTTCTGAAACCCGTGGATATAAGACTTGTTCTCTCTCCACATTGGTTCCTCAGGGAAGAGGGAGATGACTAGGCAGGTGAAAAGGACCACTGAAGGTGAGAGGCTTTTTCTCAGGGGTTTCTATGCCTGGTAATGTCCTAGAAAATGGTAATTAACTGTAGGGCTCACGTTGCTCTCATAGGTTATGTTATCTGGATTCTCTTTCCTGGATTCTGCTCCTTTTCTTATCGGGCCTGGTGCTTATTAAGCTGTGTCTGTACTTTGTGGATTCCAAGGACAGCCCTTGAGCACATCTGGGAGGAGGGTGAGAGAGAGAAACATGATGTGGCTGCTGGCCTCCTGGGAATACACTTCTTCTAGGCATGGTGAAAGTCTGAGGGTTAGGACCAGGCTTTACTCTACTTTTGAGAAGGAGTTCTGAAGCAGCTTTGTGATTTGGGAAGCCTGAAGTACCAATGGGAGACCCTGCAGAGCGACCACCTTCTGTCAGAAGCACACACAAACAAGCAGGTTATTGATGGTGCCTTCCCATTTATGTACTGCTTGATGCTTTGTTTTCCTAAAGAAGCCGCATGCTACTGGAGGTTGGTTACTGGGGTATGGCCTTGTCCCTTGTTTACTGGGCCCAGCCAGTGCTGGGCATTTAAGAGGTGCTCCTCTGTACCGCTATATCCTCAACTAACTGGCGACTTCATGCCAGGCACCGTGTTGGGCTTTCTCACCACTGACATATGAAGGGGGTCTGGTGGTGGCTTGGGGTTGATCTCCACTGAAAGCCTGTCTTCTGCAGGTGGCTGCCTGCCCTGCCCAGAGCCATGCACACGCTCGTGTTCCTGAGTATGCGGCAGGTGCTCCAGTGCCAGTCAGCTGCCTGCCAGGCCTTACCCCTGCTGCCCCGAGAGCTCTTCCCCCTGCTCTTCAAGGTGGCCTTCATGGACAAGAAGACAGTTGTACTTCGTGAGCTGGTGCACACATGGCCCTTCCCACTGCTCAGCTTCCAGCAGCTGCTGCAGGAGTGTGCCCACTGCAGCAGGGCCCTGCTGCAAGAGCGGCCCAGCACTGAGAGCATGCAGGCTGTGATTCTGGGACTGACTGCCCGGCTCCACACCGCAGAGGGTGAGGCTGGCACACAACCCTTCTGCAGGTATGGGCTTACCTGAGGGGCCCATCAACTTGGGAGTGGAGGAGGGTCCCCTAAGAAGGTTCTAGGCTGGGGTCCTGGGGTTCGCAAGAGTTCAGTGTGGAGCAGGTATATTGCTTCTATCTCAAGATGGCTGGGAGTGAGAATGGGAGTGGGTTTTGTCCCGTCCCCCTCAACCCCTGCCTCAGGCCATCCCTGCCCCCAGGAAGCATGCTCTTCGGGTACTGGATATGACTGGTCTCCTGGATGATGGTGTGGAGCAGGACCCTGGTACCATGAGCATGTGGGATTGCACAGCAGCTGTGGCCCGCACATGCATTGCCCAGCAGCAGGGCAGGAGTTCAGAGCATGGCCCGGCTCCTGTCCCTGTGGAGGTTCGTGTGGACCTTCGGGTGAACCGGGCCTCCTACGCATTCCTTCGTGAGGCACTCCGAAGCAGCCTAGGCAGCCCACTTCGACTCTGCTGCCGGGATCTCCGGGCTGAGGACCTGCCCATGCGTAACACTGTGGCCTTGCTGCAGCTTCTGGATGCAGGCTGCCTGCGCCGTGTGGATCTGCGCTTCAATAACCTGGGGCTTCGTGGCCTGTCTGTCATCATTCCACATGTGGCCCGTTTTCAGCACTTGGCCAGCCTGAGGTTGCACTATGTACATGGGGACTCAAGACAGCCCTCTGTGGATGGTGAGGACAACTTCCGCTACTTCCTGGCTCAGATGGGTCGCTTCACCTGTCTACGGGAGCTCAGCATGGGTTCTTCGCTCCTTTCAGGCAGGCTGGACCAACTGCTCAGGTGAGTGGGCCCATCACTTTTCTGCCTTTCCCTAATGTGGGGACATTCCCTTGGACCTGCCTGTTTGTGACCCCCTATGTCCCCACAGCACTCTGCAGAGCCCCTTGGAGAGTTTGGAGCTGGCCTTCTGTGCTCTGATGCCTGAGGACCTGCAGTTCCTGGCACGGAGCTCCCATGCTGCCCACCTCAAAAAGCTGGACCTGAGTGGGAACGACCTGTCAGGCAGCCAGCTGACACCCTTCCAGGGTCTGTTGCAGGCAGCAAGGGCCACACTGCTGCATCTTGAACTGACTGAGTGCCAGCTTGCAGATACCCAGCTACTGGCCACACTCCCCACCTTGACTCAATGTGCCAGTCTCCGCTACCTTGGCCTGTATGGCAATCCATTATCTATAGCTGGCCTTAAGGAGCTGCTGCGGGACTCAGTGGTTCAGGCTGAGTTGCGCACTGTGGTGCACCCCTTTCCTGTGGACTGCTATGAAGGTCTTCCCTGGCCACCACCTGCATCTGTCCTGCTAGAAGCCTCCATTAACGAGGAAAAGTTTGCTCGTGTAGAAGCTGAGTTGCACCAGCTACTGCTGGCCTCAGGCCGTGCCCATGTGCTCTGGACCACAGACATCTATGGGCGCCTTGCTGCAGACTATTTCAGTCTGTGATCTCCAGCTTTGGATAATACACAGGTCAGGAGCCTTGTTGGAACTCTTCTGGAGGCCTGACACAAATGCACTGGTGTCAGGCTTCTTACAGGGTTTGCCTTGTACCCTGGCACACCCTGAGCCTTCTGTTTTCTCTTGTGTCCTTCACTTTGCCTTGCATATACTTCCTAACTGGCTATGGGCACTGGGCAGGGTTTGAGGCCTGCATTGTCCTATTCAGTGTGGCTGTACTTTGGAGTCCTGGCCCTCTCTGTGGATATTCCTGGCAACCTAGCTGTGAATTGAGAGGGTCAGTTGGTTCTCTGGGCCCTTCTGAAGAGTGCAGTGGGCTGAAGTCAGGATGGCCTGCTCCAGGGAGGCTTGGGGCCCCATCTTTGATACCCAAATCAACCTGTCAGCTAGCTCTGGGACTGGAGGGTGTTATGGAGGTACAAAAGTGCAGTGTATCTGGAACTTTTATCTCTGGCTGATTTTTCTGTCCTAATTGGTAAGAGTGCCCTGTTTCTATCTCTGCTGTTACCCCAGCATGGCCACCGGGCCACAAGTGTCCTTTCACCTGTTGCCCTTCCCCGGTTGCTAACTCTAACAGCATCTCTGGCCAGCGCCAGTGTTTTACCCCATGGAAGGGATTCTAGGGGCATCTCTGGCTCTCTTGTAGCCCTAGGACTCCCGTGGGCAACGCCACACACACTGCTCAGCAGAAAAGCGCGGCTTCCACTTTTACTGAGGAGGGCTTGCGCCGGCCAATCCCCGGTGCATACGTCATCGGTACGCGCGGCGTGCTCAGCAGTGGATCTCGTAGGCGACGCGCGGCGGGAGGTGAAACCCGGGCGCCAGGCCCTCTGCCGTGCTGCGGTCCTCCGGAGCATCCACAGGCCCCTCAACGAACAGGGGCTTGGAACGATCGATGACGAACATCTCGTGGCCGCGCTCGTCGCGAAACTCCTCAAGTTGAGCGAAGGTGCAGGGTCCGTCCGAATAGTCGTTGACAAAGAGCGTGCCTTCCCCCGGAGGTGCGCGAGCCTTTTTCCGCCGGCGCCGGCGCCGGCAGATCATAGCGGCCAACAGCAGTGCTGTGAGTGCCAGCAACGCTATGGCCGCTGCGATGGCAGTCTGTGTGGCTAGGCCCAGGGCGCGGAAGGCCATGCTGCCCGCCTCGTGCTGCTGCTCGTGGCCTATGGGGCGCGTGGCCGGGGCGAGGGGGGCCAGTCGGTGTGGCCGGGTGGCATTGACTAAAAGGCGAAAGGGTACACGTGCAGCGCCACCAGCATTGGCAGCTTCACACTCATATTTGCCGGCGTGTGCCAACGTGATATTGGTCAGGAAGAGCATGCCACTGCCGGTATCAGGTGCCCCGTGCCTGCCCAGGCTTGCCACCCCGCCTTCCAGCTGGGCTTGGGCCTGTGGCCGATTTTCCCAAGGCTGGGACACCTTTCTCCAGGTTACCAGAGGCTGTGGGTAGCCCGAGGCCTGGCAGGCCACCCTCAGGTCCTCTCCCAGGTTGGCTGTTACCTCCAGCGGCTCTACGTGTACAGAGGGGGGAATGCAGATGAGGCTACTGCCTGATACATCCAGGAGACTTTGCAGCGCCAGGCGCGGGGGCTCTGCACACATGATCTTCTTGTCTCTGGAGCTAAGCAATCGCTGCCCCCCTTCCTTGATCCAGGCACCCAGCCAGTGCAGGGCACAGTCGCAGCGCCAAGGGTTCTCTGCAGGCAGAACAGAACAGAGCCTATGGAGTTGGGGTTCTGCTGACACAGAAAGAAACCCCTTTCCCATCTCCCACAGCATCTCACCAGAGTCCAGGATCCTTGTCACCTCTTCTCTGACTCCAAAGCTCCCTGGGGTGGTGGCAGGCCCTTCGTTGCCTGGCCCTGAGAAAGCTTCTGCTCCTTTGAAATTTCTCGCTCAAGTAAGTCTCGCTGTTTTAGGGAACCTCAGTGTCCACATAGATATCCCAACAGCACTAAAACTTTATCTGCAAATGCCCTTTCCTGGAAATTTTCCCAATCCTGGTCAGCTATCTCTTTTCTATTTTTGCCTGCTTGCCTACTGATGAGCTGAAGGTGTTCAAGAACTTTGGTACTTTTAAATCACTCTGTATCTGCCTTTTCTGTCTCCCTTAGGTAGACCTGGAGCTGTTTCTGCCAGCTTCCCCACTCCTGGTAGTCCTCTATCCTGGTGGCAAGACAGTGGTGTGGCCCTCCAAAATGGTATCCAAGGGTTTGGCTCAGAAGCCCTCTCCATACCTGGGCCTGTTTTCTTCCATTGCCATTGTGGCCAAGGCAAAGACTTGCCCAGGAGTTACCTGTGAGACGCAGGACTTGCAGGCTGGCCAGGGGCTGCAGGGCCTCTTGGCTGATGGTTCCCAGCTGGTTTCTGCTGAGGTCCAACAGGGCCAAGGAGGACAGCCCAGCTAAGGCTTGGTCCTCTAGCAGCTCAATGTTGTTTTCTTGCAGATGTAGCTCCTGCAGTCGCTGAAGTAGGGACAAGAAATAATCAGGAAAAAGTGCCCTGGCAAGTCAGATTGGGTTGAAGTCTCTCCCCCTATTATAGCTAGCAGATGACTTGCACAAGATGTGGATCTGCTTCTAGGCCTTTGGTGCTCACCGGCAGGTGCAAGAAGGTGAAATCCAGCAGCCGCACCAGCTGGTTGCCTGCCAGGTAGAGCACACGCAGCTGTGCTAGGCCTGCGAAGGCCCCTCCACGTAAGCCGCGTAGCCGGTTGCCAGTGAGTGCCAGCTCAAGCAGGCGGGGTTGTGCACGAAAGGCGCCAGACTCCAGGGCATGCAGGCTATTGTTGTGCAGGTAGAGGTGGCGCAAGGATGCAAGTGGAGCCAGAGTGCCTGGCTCCAGGCGAGTGATGCTGTTGTCTTGCAGGAACAGCGTCTGTGGGTTGGGGGAAGGGAATGCTTACACCATGGCAAGGCCTCCTGCTCTGTGGGGTTGTCCTTACCCACCCACCCAAGTGCACACTTGGGTCCTTCAGTCCCGAGGCTTGGGATGCACTGCCCACCTGCGTCCCTGGGGGTATCCCCTGTGGGACAACGCGTAACCGCAGGGCACCACACTCCACAGTTGCACTGTAGCAATGGCAAACAGCAGGGCAGCCTTCAGGGTGGGATGGGAGGAACAGCAGCAGCAGCAGTGCAGGAGCCCTGGAGGCCATCTCCTGGGAGAGCAACGTGGGCCCACGAAGCTACCAAGGCTTTCTCAGGGTCCAGACGTAGACAAGATGTGCCTCCTGAAACACAGGTGGGCAGGCCAGTGCCAATACTCCAGAGCCAGCTCAAGGGCATGAATGGAGGCTTACAATCTATGTCGAACTTTTGAATAGTTTTGTCAGCCCAAGAAATAGGTGAATACAATTTTGTTTTCTACCCTTGACAAACCAACCTCATAAAGACTTAGGGCATGAGGTTGAAACAAACTGGTGTTCTCAGCTTCTTCACAGAATATGGTCACGTGGAGAGACTCACCCAGCTCCAGACCACTTCCTGGGCAAGTGAGGGCCTCCTGCTTCTCGAGTGACATCTTCACCCATATTCTTTGGCTGAAAGTGGCTCCCCGGGCAAGGGCTTGGGGAATGCCAGATGGCACAGTCCAGGACCAGTTATCCAAGCATAAGCAGAATTTGAGAGCAGGCTCTGGGTAAACATGTCTCCTATCTTCCCATGGTGGTGGTGGGGGACCGGCAGGAACCTAATGCTCACCTTACAACAGAGGTCCCTTTTGTGCCCCCAGGACAAAGGTCAGGTCCCTGCCCGACCTTATCCCATAGTTAACTCCTTTGCATTTGTGCTGTCCCCACCTTGAGGTTCATCTGTTACGACCTGCGGGAAGGCAATGGTGGAACTGGTCTTGGAGGGGCCATGAGCCATAGTGAAGTCCAGATGAGCTTGGCCCAGCACCTGCTGTGCCTTCCTAGGAGTGGATGTGGGCAGAGTGCTTGGAAAGAGTTGCTGCTTTTTTGCAGGTAACTTGTACGACATTGGGTGAGACAAACAGAAAAGGCAGTTCAGGAGCTGTAGGCTTCTGCTTACGAGGCTGCCTTGTAGAAGGGCCTTGTTTTGGTTGGCTGGGTTCTGGGAAAGCTGAGGTATGCAAGAAGGGCTTAGGCTGCCAAATAGGCTTTTCCTTTTCTGTTCTTGGGGAATGGACTAGCTATATTTTACCATTCACAATTGGGATCTCAAGTCACTAAATTGGCCAGGCTGGGCTTAAACTTGCAATATTCCTGCTTCAGCCTCCCAGGTGTGCACCACCATGCCTGGATTTTTTTTTTTTTTGGGCGGGGGGGTTGCTGGAGATTGGCCCCGCAGCCTCATGCAGGTGAAACACAAGCTGAGCAAGCGGCACTACTGAGCTGTTTTCTAGTGTGGCATCCTGAGTAGGCTCTGAGCAGTGACTGTACAGACGACAGAGGAGTACATGGCTAGTAGGGGTTTATGTGTATGTACCTAAAGCCCTAGGGATGGGAAAGCTGGAGGTGGTTCCAAGTGCCCTGGGCCCAGTTCTAAATTTAGTTACAGGTAGGGCCAGGACTGAGAAATTAGCTCATCTGGAGCAGGGGAGGCAGGACCAAGTGTGTGCTGTCTCCGGGCTCCAACCTCACCTGGCACGGTTTCCCTTGACAGGTCTCACTAGTCATCTGAGACATACTGAAAGGTACCAGTGGCTTTGATGTTTCAACCTTGCCCCAAACTGTTAATTTCATAACATTATTTAAAGTCATTTACAAGTAAGTGCAACAATAAAGTTTTAATAGAATAGCTTTGGCCCAGGTAACAGCAGTTCCCAGGCGTCTCATGATCCATGTGAACTTCAGGAAGCCGGGAGCGTTAGCTGGGGCCCAGGGAATCTCCTCGGTGAGCATGAAGGGGTGGTCCCTGGCTCCAGCACTTGCCTGCCCGCCCACCAGCAGCAAAACCATGGTCTCCTCAGGCTCAGCGCTGCTGCTCACGCGGACCCCCTAGGTGCACGTCAGTGTAGAAGAGACACGGGACAGGAACTAGGGCCTCGGGAGAGAAGAGCCCAGAAATCCTTTTACCTGTGGAAAGCCCACTAATCCGGCTGGGCGGGGGTAGGGCATCAACCTCCCAGGCACTAATCTGGGTAGAATGGATGGAGCGGGCTATACGCCCTCCTGAACCAGTGTCTCGCCACAGCACATGGGACCTGGCACCTGGGTCCCGTTCGACCTTCCCCGTCCGCGCCCGGTGGCGCGGGTGGGTTCTGGGCCCGGCGGAGGGCGTGGCCTCCACGCTGCCTCCTCCTCATCCAGTCTGCATGCCCTTTGCGCTCTGTGCATAGGTCAGACACGAGATCGTGCCGGATTCCGCCCCCAAGACTGGCGACCTTGGTCCCGGGGGCCCGCTCACCTGACGCTCCCGCGACGCGCGGCTCCCCGCGGTGCCAGTGACAGCCGGGCTGGAGCAGCAACCCGGAGGGGAGGGGAGGGCGCGCACGCGCACCGGGGCCCCGCCCGCCGCCCGGGGCTGACGTCGCCGGCGCAAGCCAATCGCTAGAGCTTGGGGAGGCTGCGGGGGGTGGTGTGTGTGACTGGCGAGCTCCGAGTCAGAACTGCTGGGCCGAAGTCAACAGTGGGGCCAAGTCAAAGGTAAGGGCCAGGCGGCGGCCCCGCCAGCGAACGTGCGAGGGCAGCGTGGGGTCGCCGGGCGGGTACTCAAAGTGGGCGCTGAGCTCGAAGGCCAGGGCTGAGCGCACCAGACCTACGCCGCCCGCGCACTCCGGGGCCGGGTGGTACAGGCGCCCGTTGGCCGCCAGGGGCAGCAAGCGCGCTGGCTCGAAGGGCACGACCAGAGCTTTGCCCCCGCCACAGTAGGACAGGCGAGAAGACCCATCGCCCTCTGTCAGCAGGTGTGTGAAGACCACCGGCCGATCCTCGCAGCGTAGGAAGTTGCGCTCTCGGCCACAAGGCGAGAGGAAGGGGAAGGAGGCCTCATAGCGCCCGCTGTGATTTGGTCTCAGGCGGGAAAAGAAGGTGACCAGGAACTGCAGGTCTAGGGGAATACAAGGTGCAGGTGCTCACCACGCGAGCTCCACGGGCCCCGCCGCCCAGGTGCTGCGCCCTGCGCTGCACTGAAGGTCCGCTGTGGCTGCAGTGAGGCCGCCGGGCGCCCCGAGGGGCGAAGGAAGAGGCGCAGCCATACCTTTGAAGCAGGTGATGAAGTTCTTCATTTTGGAATCATCCAGAAAGAGCTGCAGAGCAGAAGGCAGTGGACAATGAGTCCCAGCGGGCAGGCCTATGCCTGTGTCTGCTCTTTGTTTCTCTGTGCACACAATGTGTAAATCTGGGGTATTCGCTGGGGGCGGTGGCTCACGTCACGCTTGTAATCTCAGCACTTTGGAGGTTGAGGCAGGAGGACTGTAGCGAGTTCAAGGCCAGCCTGAACTATATAGCGAGACCCTGTCTTAAAAAAACAAACAAACAAACAAACAAAAAAAAACAAAACAAACAAAAAAACTAGGGCCGGGGAGATAGCTCAGTAGAATAAGTGCTTGCCTGGCAAACGCAGGGTCCCGAGTTCAATCCCCGGTACCGAGAAAAAAAATCTAGGGGATTCTACACGCACTTTCCTGCGGATTTGCTGGGCTGACAGCTCTTTCCCTTCTTTCAAATTTTTTAATCAAACTCGCAGTTATTCTGCTCTCAGCCTTATGAGTTCTGGGGTTACAGGCATGCGCCACCATGCCTGGCTTCAAGTTTCTAATTAAGATACACTATTTCCGTTGAGGTTACCTGGCCTATTCCCTCTTATATATGCTGGGGACTCTGGGCAGGGCTCCTAAAATTGGCAGTCACCCACTGTCTTCAGCCCCAGGTCGTGCCCGGTGTGGCAGGAGGGCTTTGGTATGACCAGCCTGCGGCTGAGGTTCGTCAGAGAACTTTAGTGGACGCCTGGCCTCGTTCCCTCTGCCTCCACCCCCAAACCCAACGAACCACCCGTCCTCCACTCCGACCTGGCCCTGATGATCCAAGTAGTAAAAGTACTCGCGGGTCCGGGGTTCTGGGCTCTGGCCCTGCGTGTAGGCGACATCCCTTTCCCTGATACAGGTCCGAGCTCCCTGTGACCGTGCCAAGGCAAGGGACAAGGACAGGCCCCGAAGGGTCCCGCAGTGCGGCAGCCACATCCTTCCGTGTCTGAAGCTGTAGGCCGGTCAGCTGGGATGTGGTGCTGCACGAATATGTGTCCCCCACTTCACCAGTCCTGTGCGCTTTGAGTTCCGGCCCCTAGGGGGCAGCCGCGCCCCATCTGACCTGCAAACCCCAAGAAGGAACGCGAGCAGCAGACAGTGGGCCGAGTATCCACATGAACTTTATTCACGATGCGCCAGAGCGAGCGCCAGCGCCGAGCCGCCTGGAGAAGTCAAGACTCCCCGGAAGGAGGACCCCGTCTTAGGGGACGCGGCGGACTGGGCTTGTTTTTAATAAATAAAAACTCTAAAAATATATATATAAAAACAGGAGAAATGAAGTTTGACAACAGCTGGAGGAATTCTGATTCCAGGTGGAAACCGTAACCGACACCGGGCTGGTTGAGGCCACAGGGTGGCGACCCAAGGTTGTGCCCAAAGGGAACAGCGTCAGATTAGATTGTGTCTTTTAGCAAACAAAACGTTGTCCTGGCTTCTGTCGCTCTGTTTATATTCTATGCACAGGCTCCAGATTCTTAGGTACCCCAAGAAAATATTCTCTCGCCCCTGTCTGCCAGCCCTGTGCCCGGGAAGAGGAGGGCAGTGTGCTGGGCACCGGGAACAGAAGGCACTTCTCGGGGTGAGGTGGCGCGGCCCCGGCCTGGCTGCTCCTGGTTTGCAGCGGGGCCCCATGCTGCCCCGGCTCGCGCTATAGCACACCCTCCATGAAGCTGGTGTCCAGGTGCTGGATTAGTACACGCAGGAAGGACATCTCCTTGCGCGTGTTCTCGAAGATGATGCGTGGGTCGTCTGACTGGCAGCGTAGGCAGTTGGGTGCCATCACCATGGCGAGGTTGCTGACGTCCATCTTGGTGATGGCCACATTGGTGGGCTGCACAAACACCTGTGCAAAGGGTGAGGCGGAGGGTGGATGAAGCAGTGGGTGGGGCGGGGCAGAGGGCAGGTGGGGCAGGGCATACCTGGAGGAATCGGATGAGGTAGCACAGCACCATGCGGTTGATGCGAGGCAGTGCATGCACCACCGCCACTGCGGCTTCTGGGCTCTCGTAGTGCGCGATGCACTGCTCGTAGAACTCATGCGGGATCAAGGGCTCCTCCAGTTCCCGATACCACAGCTTCAGCAGCGATGCTGTGGATGGGTGAGGCTCAGAGAGGCCTGCTCTGGGGACACCAGAGCAGAGCAGTCCACTGGGCCACACCCAGGAGTATAGGGAGGGTTCTCCAGAAAAGGGCCCCCTGGCCTTGCCTCAATCCTAGACGCACCAAGGTGTGTGTGTGTGTGTGATGCTCCAGTGACTGCAGAATGGTTTCTAGCAGTGTTATGCAGCTGCTACAGGCCTCCCCCCCCACCCCACGTTCCCATGACGCAGGCTATGCCATTCTGCACGGGAGCTGAACGGGGGTGCCCTAGGGCAGAAGGTTGCCTGAAGTGGGGGGAGTTGGCCAGGGTGCCACAGAAAGAGAGGTCAGAGTGTCATGAGACGAAGCCACAGCAGGCCTGGACAGAGACAAGACAGCGTGGCTGCTGGAAGTGTGAGTGGCCATCTCCCTTCTAGGCAGTGCATGTAGGCCAGCGCCTATGGAACCTTCTAGGCCCCATGGCCTGTGTCAGTGCTCACCAGGGACGTGGGGATCCTCCAGGCCTGTAGGCACCTTCCACTGATCCACCTGCAGCTTCAGGGCATTCACCTCATCAATGTCCCCAGGAACCCTGGGCAGCACAGGGAAGGTCTTAGTTGAGAGAGCTTGGCCTGCCCAGGTGCCCAGGGGTGGGGTGATACAGGTCCTTAAGGCTTCTCCACCCAGTTACCTTTCTCCCTGGGGTATGTGATTTTGGGTTTCACTTCCTTTGTGGGTTTTTTTTTTTTTTTTTTTGTACCGGGGGTCACACTCACAACCTTGCTCTTATCAGGCAAGTGCTTATATCACTGAACTATCTCCCCAGTCCTGGGTCCCTGTCCCATGCACATGATCTGTGGTGTGAAGTCCTTCCAGGCCACCATCCCTTCCTGGACCTTCTGCAGGGCCACTAAGGTCCAAATGTGCAACCCTCAGCTTCTCTTGCATACTTTGGGGGACCTGGATGTCTTGGCTCTGACAAGTGAGTCACAACTGTAACACCACAGGCAAGTGCCACCTGCAGGCAAGGGACTGTCACATCCTTGTTCAGAGATGTGATATGAGTTGGGGTTGCCAAGCTGTCTGGCTGAATGCTGCACCTGGTCAACTGCATGTCATCTCAAACTCAGGTCTCAGGCACTGGTTTTGGCTGTTTTCCAAGCAACCTCAGGACCCTAGTGGCCATTTCTGCAGACACCATGCCTGGCTGATTCTGCTGCTGTAATGGAGGGAGAGGATACTCAGAAGACCTGCCTCTCAAGGATATGAACCTAGCCTGCCTGTCAAGATCACGAGATAGCCCACCTTTCCGTCTATTCCAAAGCAGGCTCAAGTGGGCCTGACTCAGTGGTTCCTGCCTGCCAGATATGCATGGTAGACACAGGCTTCGGGCCCCCATACCCAGGGCCCGGGATTGGCATGGCACCTGAAGATGCCCTCCGTCTGGTCACCATTGAGTGCCAGCACCTCCTCGGAGAGCCGCGTTTGTACCCAAGGCAGCTGCCTGTCAGGGTAGCGCTCCTTCTGCATGCTCATGATCTCTTGCAGTGAGCTGCCAAACATAGATGGACTGAACACAGCGTTCTTGGCATGCCGGATCTCCTCTACGTTGGGCTTCTTCAGCCCCTGTGAAGACAACCACTCTCCTGTCCTGGTCTGGCTTGGCTTTTTTCCTCCCAAGTCTCCATAGATTCCCCAACCAGTGCCATCCCCCCGATGCCCAGCTGGAGTTACCAAGGTGGCCTCCTTTCAGGCCATCATAGCACCTAAAGATTTAAGTTCCCATAGGCTATGTGGGGAGATGGGACTACTCCTGGGTGGGCCAGTCTGGGTGGTCAGGGACACAGGGGCCTGGGCTAGTGGACCTGTGATGGGGCAACATAGCAAAAGGGAGAGCAAGTGAAGAAGACAGGCCAGGTGCTGGGACAGGTACACGGGGCCCAAGGGAACTCCTGGATGGAGGTAGACAATAGGGAAGAAAAAATGGGATCAAAACCAGGGAATGAGATCCTTTAGAGCAGAGGCCAGAACTAGAAGGGGGTTGATGGAGGATGCTGACATTGCAAGCATGGGCTTTCTGGGACTGCAGCGGCTCATGCTCTTTGGGGGCTCCCCTGTAGCCCAAGACTGCCAGGGAAGAGGGTCTTCTCCAGGGGAAGGTCTCTACCATGGCTGTGTCTGGCCCTGGCATCTGGCCATACTCGCTGGGGTCTTAGCTCAGTGGGGTCTCTCCATGGCTCTGCACATCATGCACAAGGGCAGGGTGGGCATAACCAGGAGGCTGGCCACCTAACCAAGGTGGTCTGCTGGACACCTTGTCCTCTCCCACTCCCCCTTTGCCTGCACTGAACATGAAATGGGTGTCCCAGTGCAGGAGAACATAAAATCCCAGAGGCCTTCCTGGCCAGCCACCTAGTTGGGCTCTGGGCCCCTTATGTTCTGCCAGCCAGCACTCCCAAGCCTTAGTGCCACCCCACCCTGGTGCTCCCAGAAGTGCCTGTACCTTCTTGGCCCCTGTCAGGGCCGCCTTCTGCAGCTTGTGGTAACAGTACTTGGCATAGGTGCTTATCGCCACCCCTGGAAAAGAATGGGTGTTGATCAGCCTGATGCAGACGAGCAGCTGCAGGGACTAAAGCTGGGGGTGGGGGTGAGGCAAGGAAGGGCAGCTTCTGCAAAGAGGGGGCCTAGTATATGACTGGCTAGACATGTCCACTCTTGACCAGGGGAGTGGTCCTCACTCTCCCAGGCAATGTGTTTCAGAGCAGAGACCCATTCAAACAAAAAAACAGGTGCTTCCATACCTGTTTGGCATGGGCCAGGCTAGGGGAGGAAACCCTTTGACAGCCCATCTACCCCTTGACCAGGAGGGGGCAAAGGATTTCTCTCTAAGAACCAATAGCAGGTCAGGACATGACCTGGGTCCAAAGGCCTCCAAATCTCACTCCCTACTCCAGCTGGCCCTAAGGAGCCCTACCTGGGAATGGGGATGGGGGTCAGGAAGACAGGTCCAAAGCCTGGTCCATAGTTGAGTGGAAAGGAATAGTACAAGGCAGATGCCAACATCCCAAGACAGCACCCTCCCCAGGAGGGCATGGTGGAGGTAGGGCCACCTTGTGGCTCCTTCCTCAAAGGTGGGGCTTGTGGCCCCTCTGTGGCTCACACCCCCAAGCTGACGTTCCAGAAATGGCCCTGGAAGGCAAGGCAGGTGTTAGAAAGGGCATGCTACTGGGGTCTGGCCCTGTGCGGTGCCCTCCTGGCCCAGGTAGGAAAGAAGAGGGTGGCGGACAAGAGCACATAAGAGAAGCAGTCAGGGTCGGACAGGTGACCTGGATCGGGTGTTTCTGGGCATGCTCTGACCCCACCCCTATAGAAGCCACTGCCTGCTAACCCAAATGCCTGCCAACTCTCAGACAGTAATCCTTTTGCCTTCTTTGAAAGGAAGCAGTTTCTTATGGATGTCTGAGGACACAAGGAAGCTTGGACTCTAGTTCAAAATCGAATGTCTTAGTCTATGAAAACATTTCGAGTTATAAAATGGTTGCCACTGTATCCACAAGGGGGATTATTTAATAAACAGAACACAACACAAAACAAACTTCTCACAGACGTTTAAATCCTAGACACAGATGTAGGTTCCTAGAGACTCACAGACCCTGGCAGAAGGCTTTGGTTCCAGACCAGCTCAGCCGGCTCCAGACGGTGCCAGAACCTTCCACCACAGGCCATTCTGCCCTACTCAGCACCTCTGAGGCTCCCTTGTTTTGAAGACTGTCTGACACACATAGAGGAATGTGGGCCCCAGCCTGCCATTCACAGCACAGAGCAGGCAAGCTTTGCACTGCTTCTCTCTGGTTCAGTTCAGTGTCTGGAGTCTACTGGCACTCCAGGAAGGGACTGAGCTGCTGCTTCCTGTCCCTGGGGGAAGACAAGCCCACATAGCCATGCATGGCCACCCCTGGGGGCCAAAGCCCAGGCCTTCTGCCTATTCCTGCTGGCTGTAAAACATCCTGGGGCTACAGCTTCTAGGCTAGTGGTCTGGGGCACAAGAAACCTCTGCCTGTTTCTTCCTCTGTGGGATGTGGACAGGGACACCTGTCTCATGAGTAAGCTGGGAGCTGATACCAGACAAGCTGCTGGCATCACAGCTGTGGGGTTGAGGAAGGACTGAGCCAACTCCAGATGTGCCCAGCTAGGAAGCTGGGGTGACTTCTGTTTTCTGTTGAGCACCTTCAGCGCAAAAGGCAGTGCCCAGGGCCAGCCCAGGAAAAAGTTACTCATGTGAGATGCTCACCTGGGACTTCAGCTAAGGGTCTGGCTTCATGGCAGAGACTACTACACACAGAAGGGCTGACAAAGCAGCTCTCCATGGTCCCTGCTGCTGTGCCAGATCCTGACTATGAGGCTCTGTGGGGCTCACCTTGCTGTCCAGGTGGACTGCAAGGTCCTGCTAGTTCTACTTAGGCCCATAGCCTTGCTACAGCAACAAGATTAATGGATAGCTGTCTGTCTAACTCCCAGGCACCAGTGGTTGGCTCAGGCAGGAGCTCAGAGCTCCTTCCACTGTTGTCCCAGAGTGATCTGAAGTTGACCATGGCCTGGAACCTCACCCTGGACTGCACCTGTCCTGACACAAACCTACTGAGGGCATCCTTAGAGACCAAGTGTCCAGCCCTGCAGATACCAACCTGGCCTGTTGGCCTAAGAGTTTGTTCTAAGCTGGCCTCATCTGCAGAAAGCTCCTTGTCCTAGTGTAGGTCCCCATGGGCAGTAAGTCATCTGAAAAGGCTTTCCAAAGGGGAGCAGAACAAGAGCAGGAGGGAGTCCCAGGCAGGCCAGTGTGAGCCCTGTGAGGCGGCACAGGAGGACCAGAGCAGATGCAGGAGCGGGGTTCGAGCCTTGAGAGCTGACCTGGTGCCCAGTGGGCAGGCTGGTACTGAGCCAGGGCCCGGGCAAGTACAGGATGGATGCTGGTACAGGGTGGGAAGATCCCAGACTCCACGCGGCCTTGCTGGGGAGCCAGTGCCGCAGGGAGATTGCTTGGTGACTTCTGAATAACAAGCATGGCTCTCTGACTGCAGGACAAAGCTATGAAGACCCTTGCAATAGGATGCCCTGATACTCACCTGTGGGTGCCTCTGGGTCTTGGGCAGCTGGTCCTTATGCCTCCTGCCCACAAAGAACTTAACATGTTGGGAACTGCTCTGGGTACCCCCAAGAAAAGTGGAGTATCCTGTCAGCCACCAGGGCCTCCAGGCTCAGGAGGTCGCAGGCCTGAGGTTAGTGCCCCTCCCCGGCCCAGAAGTGGTTAGAGAAGAGGCCAGGCGGCCTTGGCGGGAGAGCAGAATGGTGCAGAGGCAGCGCCAGGCTGCAGAGGCCCTACCATCCAGCTCTTCAACATAAGGCTTGGGTTTCTTTCTCAATTTGGACTTCTTCTTAGTGTTTCTTTCCAGGAGCTCTTTTATGTGCTGTGTCACTGGAGAGCAAATAGAACCATGAGGACCACAGAAAACACGCCAGGAGCCAACGCCCATGTGGCTTCCACATGTGGTGGAAAGGAAGCCCCTGGCCCTGCAGGCGCTGTGCCCATCCAGGAGAGGACTAAGCAAGTATGCAGTAAGCATGTATGGGTGTGCACATAGGCTGCATGAGGTGTCAGGGCACTTCTAACATGTTGTGACCGGAAGGCCAGTCCCTTCCCTTGGGCACATCTTGGTATGACTCCTGAGCTGCACATAACTTGCTGCAATGACCTTGGTCATCTGGCGAAGGTGACTCCTGTCAGGTTTCTCGACTGTGACTTTACTCTCCCCTTTCCATGATGGGCAAGGGAGTCTTATGTAAGGAGTGGGTCAAGGTAATAGATACTTGTTATGCTTTGGGTTATGACCCCATGTGACAGTGCCCCAGCCCCATCATCTCCCCCTCCCACCTCCCTGCCTGCTCACTTCTACCCCTATATCTTTGGTTGTTGTTGAGACAGGTCTTGCTTCTGGGCTGCCCTCAAACTCAGGGCAATTCTTCTGCCTCAGCCTCCCAAGTGCTGGGATTACAGGCATGCACCACCAGGTCTGGCTTTCTTTTACTAAAGGCCTGCTACTTTCTCAAGAACTGTGGATCCTTGTAGTGAAAATTATATTTAAAATCTAAGATCTAGGTGTTAGGTGTGCTTGTTGCTACTGGCAAGTCCCTTCTTCAGGTCTTTCACCTGACAAAGCAAGGAAAAATATGTGTCTGTTAACACCTGCATAGACACATACCTATAAATGTTTGTGTACTCACTGTATCTATAGTAAACTATGAACTTATCCTGAAGCCTCCAACTTCAATTCATTACCAGTGATCATTCTGGCTCTTGCTCTTTGCTTGTCTGGCTTCTGTCTGTCTATGTCCATGTCTGTCTATCATTCTTTCCCTGCCCCACTACTGAGCACTGAATCTACAGCCTCCTGTGCTCTATCCCTGAGCTATATATATACTTTTAGCCCTCATTCTCTTAACAACATCCTTGGAGATTAAATTGTGTCTTGCTACATAGTTCAGGCTGGCCTTGAACTCACTATACAGCCCAGACTGGCCTGAAGCTGGCAGCAATCCTCCTGCCTTAGCCTCCAAGTGCTGGGATTATAGGTGTGTGCCACCACACCTGGCAGAGATTAAATTTTAATGAAGTCCAATTTATCAAGTATTGTGTTTTTCTTTTATGGAGAATGCTTTTGATATTTCATAAAATATTTTGTCTAACTCAGGTAAACAAAGATTTAATCTTTTTTTTTTTTTTTGTTACTGGGAATCACACTCAGGACCTTGCACAGATATTCTTTTTTTAAAATTTTATTTGTTTGTTTATTTATTTTTGTGGTACTGGGGATTGAACTCAGGACCTTGTGCTTGCCAGGCAGGCACTTAAGCTGCTGAGCTATCAGCTATCTCCCCAGCCCCAGATATTTATTCTTACAGAACTTTTAGGGGCTGAGGAGATAGCTCAGAGGCTTAAGTGCCTGCCTGGTGAGTGAAAGGTCCTGAGTTCGATCCCCAGTACCAAAAAACAAAACAAAAGAAGTTTTAGGGACAGTGTAAGGTAACGGCTGAAATTTACTCTCTTTTTTTAAATGGTTGTAAAGTTTTATTAGAAGTAGGAAAAGAGGCTCTGCAGAGCAGGTTTGGGCCAAATGAAAGTAGAAAAGTAGGATACCCTACATTGTAAATGGGTGCCACATGCAAGGGAGAACACAAAGGTTTTTTTTTTTTTTTTTTTTTTTTTTTTTTTTTTGTCTGTTTTGTGACAGGGTCTCTCTATGTAGTTCAGTCTGACCTGGAACTCACTACGCAGTCAAAGGTGGCCATGAACTCGTGGTGATCCTCCTGAGTGCTCAGGTTACAGGCATGTGCTATCCAGGCCCAGCCTTAAAATTTATCTTTTTATGCATTTGGACAACCAGTTGTCACAGCATTATCCAGGAAGACTGCCCTGTCTCTGCAGAACTGCACCTGCCCCTCTGTGGAAGACTGACCCATACTTTTGCAGATGTATCTCAGGTATCTCTCACCTGCTCTATAGATCCATGTCAACCTTTATGCCAATGTCACACTCTTGATTGCTGTGACTGTCATAGCTAATTCTGAGTTTTCCAACTCACTCTTTCTTAATAAAGGAGTTCTGGGGTCCTGGAGATAGCTCAGTGGTCTGAACGCCTGCCTTGGCAAGTGCAAGGACCTGAATTCGATCCCTAATACCACATGCTGTGCTGGCTCCACCCCAGGTGCGCTGTGCCAGCTGTCAGGACTGGGTATAGTGGTCACGCCTGTAATCCCAGCGCTGGTGAGTCTGAAAACTGGAGGATAACTATGAGTCTGAGCTGCGTAGTAAGACCCCATACATTAAAAAAAAAAAAAGTTTTGGCTATTGTGTCCCTTATATTTCCTGCGAATATATATATTTATGTATTTGATTTTTTGAGACAGGGTCTTACTATGCCATTCAGGCTGGTCCTGAACTCACTATGTAGACCACGCTGGCCTTGTATTCCCAGAGATCCTCCTGCTTCAGCCTCCCAAGTGCTGGGATTTCAGGCTCATGCCATCATACCCAGCTGTCTGTCTGTCTGTCTATCTTGCAGTACTGGGGACCAAACTCCAGACCTTGCACTTGCCAGACAGCCACTTATACTGCTGAGCTATATTCCTGACCCCTATTTATTTTATTTTATTTTTTTAAATGTATACTCACCACTGTTTTTTTTAAAAAAAACATTTATTTATTTATTTATTGTGTGTGTGTGTGTGTGTGTGTGTGTGTATGTGTGTCTAACTCAGCCCACCAGGGGGCAGAGCTGGCTGGCATGTGGTGCTGGGGGATCGAACCGCGGTCTCTGTGCTTTGCCAAGCTTGTTCC
>NDGN011466408.1:0-17794 GCA_002564285.1 Tympanoctomys barrerae
TTCTCATATGTTCTGAGTCTTAATTGACCTTAGAAGGTTAGGGCCAAAATATTGGCTTTCCTTACAGTCCCCTCTACTTTTATTACTGTCTTTCCCATTCAAATATTTTCTTACTATTTCTCAATATCTATTATAAATTTTAGTTATTTAACTTTTCAGAATTGTGATGCCCTCAGCCTTGCCTTTTTTGCCCGGAATTGCTTTTGCTATTGTTTTCTGGTTCCAAATGAATTTTATGAATGTTTTCTCTGTCTGTGAGGCAATTTTTATTTTGTTTGGGATTGAATTGAATGTGTATAATGATTTTGGAAGTATGGCCATTTCCATTATATTGGTTCTTACTAACCAAGAACAAAGGATATCTTCTAATATGCAGTTTAGTCTCAGTTTTCAGAATATTATAGTTTTTAATGTGGAGGTTTTTTACTTTATTAGATTGATTACTGAGCATATTCATTTTTGATACTATTGTGAATGTTGTGGTTCTTTCATTTCTTTTTCAGTGAATCTGATACTCATATACAGGAAGACTACTGATTTTTGAGTGTTGACTTTTAGTACTAAATTTAGTTACTATATCTAAAAGTTGTCTGGTAGAGCCTTTGAGGTTTTCTATGTAGAATACTGTGTCATCCAAAAATATTGACAATTTAATTTTTTCCTGCCCTATCCCTTTACCTTTTATTTATTTCTCTTGTCTAATTGATCTGGCTAATGCTTCCAGAACTATGTTGAATACAAAAGGTGGTATTGGACTTTCTTGTTTTTCTTTATTTTAGAGTGTGTGACTTTGTTTTGTGACCATTTATTATAATATTGCCAGTTGGTTTGTCAAAGATGGTTTTCATCGAAGTGAGATAAAGACCGTATTCCAATTTTCTACAATTATTTTTATCATAAGTAGGTGTTGAAATTTCTTGTCTGAGTTAAATATATTTCTTGCATGCAGAATATTGTAGAATCTTTTTTTATCCATTGTATCATTTTGCCTGTTTTGATTAGTAAATTTATATCATTTACATTAATGTCTATATGTGATATATATTGATTTATTTTGTATTATTTTCTTATTGTTGGTTTCCTTTCTTCCTCTCTGTTTAATTTCTTGCCTTGCCAGGTGGATTAATTATATTGGGGTTTATAGAATTGAAGTATTTGTTTTAACATTGTAGAACATGCTTCAAAAATTTTGGAGTGCTGGTTTGGTAGTTATGAATTTTCTTAAGTGTTTTGGTCATGGAAATATCTTATTTCTCCATGAATTTTGAAAGGCACTTTTTGCAGAATACATCAACCTGTGTTGGAGTTTGCTTTCCTTTAGGGTTATTTCAAAATTTCCTTAACTTAGGCATCTGTGTTGTCACACTGTTGGATGATGGGCTTTCTTTATAGCAATTTGTTCCTTTTTCTCTAACAGCTTTTAATATTGTGTAAGCATGTTAATTTCTGGAATCTTCACTATTGTATGCCTTGTGGTAGACCTTTTTTATCATGGCTGACTGGAGATATATATGCTTCATTTATTTGTATGCATTTGTTTTTACATGCTCAGGAATTTTCCTGCTGTGACTTTTGTGACCTTTTTTTTTGATTATTTTTTTCTGTCTCCTGAGTCACTGACACCAATCAATCTATCTTACTGTTGTTGACATCATTTAGTAGTTGTTGAATTGAATTTTTTATCTCTTTCTATTTTTAATAAATATTTTTGGGATGATCTTCAATCACGAGTTGTCTTTTAGATTTGATATTCTGTCCCCAAATTGTTCATTCTGCTGTGTATACATCCAATAGAATTTTTAAATCTCCTGGATATGCCTTTAAATGTGTCGTGGGTTCCATTTTTTTCTTATGTTGGACATTCATGGTTTCCATAACTTTCCTAAGCTGTTTCTAGTTTAATCTCTACTCTAGATTTGCTAAACACACTTTTCATTATGGTCATAATATCTTTAGTTATCTACTAAATTGTCTTTATCTTGATTTTTTTCTAAAGTTTAATTCATCTTTTTATTTCTTTCACTGTTGCCATTTCAGAGAATTTATGTAGGTGGCTTCCTAAGTTTTCCTCCTCACTGCCCTCTGGTTGGCCTTGAGCAAGCTGGTAATCTAGGGTTACATCTAGGACCATGTCTTGTCATTTTCTCTCTCTCTGTTTTTAGTTTAGCTAGTGCATTGATGCTTGTGGATTACTTGTGGTAAATAGCTTTATTGCTAGTATCAAGAACCCCTTAGGAAATGACTGCCTTTCAGAGATGTCTTTCAGGTATATCTGGCTTTTGGCTTTTCAGTCAGTTGCAAGTCCTATATCATATATTTATTGGAAATGAAAATTTCCTGACTATTTGGCCTAGCATCTGATTCTTCACTACTGGCCTTAGGTGATCTCAGTCTTGTTATTCAAGGAAGAACAACTGATTAGACAGGTATGTCATCTTTGCTATAGTACAATTAGTAATAACAGAATGAAGAACAGACTATAGAACAACAAATTATGGTAACTATTAATTTGCCACATTTAACTGTATGAACAATATCAATAGCTATATATTACAAACCAGAATGCTTTATACTATGCATATCCCCTTTATAGAGTAATTTTACCTTCAGGGATAAAACTTAAAAGAGTGAGAGAAAAGAATGAAATAGAAGAGAAAGAGATCAGAAGCAAGGCTGAAGGAGAAAGGAAGATTATATAAGTTTTGAGAAACTGGTAAAAAATAGGAAGGAAGGAAAGAAAGAGAATATTGAAAAAAATAGTTGAAACAATAACAAAGGAACCTAGAAAGCATGTTCACACTCATATAAATAATAAAAGCATCAAAGAAAAAAAAATCAAAAATGAAGAAAAATGTCCACTTTAGGGCATGTCTCTGCTGTCAGTGGTAGACAAAGGATAGACAGAGCTCAAATCTATGTTGGTTGATCCCAGCAAGCTCTCAGGAGAATTGCAATAGTGTGGTGGCTAATCCTAATAAGCCTGTTCTTTAAGACACACTTAAGTTTTAGCTGATCCCAGTTTCTGGTTGTGAGCTGGGACCTGAGCTGATCAGCCTACAACCCTGTAAGTACTTCTTTTTGGGTTGAACATGGCTCCCTGATCTTGGTGTCTTCAAAATCTGTGCCTCACTGTGACACTAAGAATCTCAAGGTGGTCCCAGCTCACTGCTGCTCTGAGTCCTGGTTCAAATGGCTCCTATCCAGAATGGTCACTGGCCTTTTGCCCTTTATGGGGGACATCTGAACTGGAATCACTCACAAGACTCTGAAGTCTGCAGTATCTACAGCTTCTTCCACTGGTGTGTTTCTTCCTGGAGGCCTCTAGATCACCTGTAACCACCATGCTTCGGTAGGTGCAAGGTGCTGCTCTCATGCTGTGAGCTGGGATTCAGGTAGAAGGAGCTGGTTTTCACTTCCCTCTTCTGCATTGAGGTCCCTCTCTTTGCTCTCCTCATGAAGTCTAATTCTTTCTTCAGATCTTTGCTGGTCCCAGTGAACCACTTCTCTCCATCTTCTCTTTCTACATTGCTATATTCTAGAATCTGCACTCTATAAATATTGCAGAGGCTGATTTTCTGATGTTAACTTTACCTAATCTTCCCAGAAGTCTCCTGCTCATTGAATAGTAGGTATTTGGTGAAAAGGTGAATAAATGTTCATTCTCCTAGTTCATTAAAAAACAAATTAATTATTGCTAAGATTATCTAAGCTGAATTCTATTTTGTGTGTCCTAACATTACAACTCACATATATAAAACATACATATGCATATGTGAACTGAATAGACATGATTTATAATCTTTTTCTGAACAATTAGACCATCTTGGCAAAGAATCATGTGAATCTTAACTACAAGCAATTAATAGCACAGAGATAATGGTTTCTGGCTTTACAGGTATGTGATAATAGATAAAATTCAGTTCTTGTGTGTGCATATGTGTGCATGCATGTGCATGTGTGTGCTGCAATATACTATAAGGTAAACAGAAGCAGTTAGTTTTCAGTGACCTTGATATATAATTTATTCAAATCAACCAGTCAGAAGATTTCTTTCCTTGGCTGTGATATGTCCATGTTTAGTGAAATTCATTAAAAGTTTTGTTCTCTTTTTAGGACTCCTTTATTCATATTTTAGTCTGTTTATGAGATAACAAGCATTGCATAAATGAAATGAGAAAACAAACACATGACAAATTTTGCCAACACACTTAGTAAGTAAGTGAGATCACACATGTGCAGGGTACCTAGCGTACCACTTACTCATTAGGGAGACAGTCAATGTTAAAGGAATATAACTTCCAAATTTAGAGTGGGAATGAAAGAATTGAGATAAGCTATTTTTTCTTTACTATTTGTGTAATTCTTCATTAGAAAATCTTATAGTAGTCATTTATATCTCATTTCAAAGCATCTGGGTTACATTTGTTCATTTTTATAAGTTTATAGAATTTTATTAAGTATGAAAAAATCAATGAGTATGTAACCTATTGTTAATATAGTTTTTCTTTGACTTAATCTTTGTTTGGCTATTGTTATTAAAGGGATCATAATATTTATGGGAATCTCTGTTGTATATACTTTATTTTTCATCAAGAATTGAACTTGGGTCATTTTCACTGATATATATCTTAGCAATTTTTATTTTTTTATTTCAATATAGGGACACATTAAGTAACTAAACTGCCCAGAGGAACCTTGAACTTTTGATCTTACTGCCTCAGCCTCAAAGTGTTGGGATTACAGGCAAGGAAATCTGATCATAATGGTCCTATTGGGGGCTGTAATTTTTATAACCACTTGAGAGAAGCAGAGGCTTCTATGTTGTTGGTTCAGTTAAATAGTGTTGGGTTAAAAACTAGAGTACAATAATACTACACAGATTGGACTCGCAGTGATCCTCCTATTTTCAGCCTCCCAAGTGCTCATATTAAAGATGTGTACTACCACATCTTTAATGTACTACCACTGAGACCACACCCAGTCTCAGTCACCATTTCAGCGCACCCCAGGGGCAGGGGCAGCACAGCATGCTGGGGATAGAACCCTGGTTGCTGTACTCTGCCTGTGCAGGTGCTTTAGTCTGCTGAGCTATCTGTCTGGCCCTCTGAATGTATCACTTTAAAAGTGACGTTGTCAGTTATTAGCCTTAAATGTCCTCAATTCATTTAAATTCTCTGATATTAACAACCTTAGTTGTAGAATTATATAGTGAGTCTTGGGAAATCATGAGAGAATTGTACATAAAATAGCTTCTTTTACATATTTTCAAGCTTTTCAAATATGCTTTTTCATTTTTAAATAGTTTTAACATCTTAAAAATTTATTTATTTGTTTATTTATTTATTTGATACAAGGTCTCACTACATAAATCAGACTCATAGTGATCTTCTTATCTTAGCCTCCCCAGCACTAGGATTACAGATGTGAGCCACATGCTGTGTGCCCAGGGTTGAGGAGCCAGCAAGTCTGGGTGTACCAGGGATCTAGCCAGGGTCCTTGCAGTTGCCAGGCAGGAACTTAGACCACTGAGCTATCTTCTTAGGCTCTGGAAATGTTCTTTAAATAAAAAAATTTTCAATAAGCCCCATTCTCTGGGATCTGAAGTTTTCTGAAAAGTTCACAATTCAAAAGAGTTAAATGCTTATATTATTTTGACTTATTGGTTACAAAGTGACCCTGAAGTGACTAGTGATAAATATAATTGATTAAACTACTGAAAATAAACCAGGAACCATTTTGACATGTTATAGTAACAATAATGGTAGTGTTTGAACTTTTATTATGTGTGAGATACCATGTCTTTCATAAATTATTTCATATTTATATTCACAATATTTCTATGAGCTAAAACTATTTTCATTCTACATAAGAAGAGACTGTATTTGATAGGTTTATTTACCTAAGATCATTGAACTAGTTAGTAGCAGGGTCTAGGATTAATTTTACAACTCATTTAGGATTTTTTTTTGTACCTGAATATAACAACTCAGGAACTATGATCATCCTTTAAAAGGAAGGGCATAGTATTGTTGATGTTCTTTGCAAAGAGAAATCCATAGAAATTTGTCTCTGATCAAAATAGCTTTTGAGTATACTTCTACATAAAAAATCAGTGCTTACAAGGGACTTCTGTAGATAGAGAAAATGACTTTACTTTCTAGAAGCTTGCAGCCAGCATAGTAGAGATTGAACAAGTCCACATGCACCATTTTATACTACAATCAGGACCACATGGGAGGCTGAGGCAGAATGCACTGGGAGCATGGAAGGTAGTCTTACTGTCATGGGTTCTCAACATAGAAGTCAGACCTGAGTCAAAGTTAAAATTTAATCTGAACCATTTATTACTGGGCCTGGGCCTGCTTGACCATAATCACACAGGACAGGACAACATGACAATGAACCTTAGAAATTTAGAGGTTTTAGAGCTAAAAACTGCATCCTGTTTGGCAAACAAATTTGTCATTTAACACAGAACAGTAATCTTCAGGGACTGTATGGCCACTACTCAGCATACATTCTTTCTGGAAGCATTGTTTAGTTTCCATTTAATGTACATCTGTGTATGCATGGCCTTGACTACCACAGCAATACTTTTCAGTTGGCTAGCAATGCCTTAGTTATTTTGTACAGTTAGACATATTTCAACCTTTTCTTTGATTGATGTTGTAGGTCTATTCCAGAAATTCTCAGTCTATTCATGATTTATCAATGGCACACCAAGCCTCCTTGTGGTCTTACAAGGAAGCAGGGTCACAAAAGTTGTGTAGAATGTGTTTACATTACCTCATCACATTTACTCTATGTCTATTACAGCGACATCTCAGTTCACAAATACTTGTGCTTGTGAACAATGTAATTTGTAAACACAACTGTTTGTCAAAATTTTGTTTTTGTTTCCAAAATGCACTAGATGACAAACATGACTGTGGCCATTTTGTCCTACACAAATCCAAAGCATGGTCCTCTTTTCCAAAATTGTAGATTCTGTAACAAGAGGCCAAATGGTCTGAAAGATCTGTACTGGAGGTCTACATCCAAGGTGAAGGTGAAGGATGGAGTTCTTCCAAAGAAACAGAAGAAAGCCTTTCTTCTTCACATCACTCATACATCATTCTCATGACAGTCCTTCCTAGAGTGGGTCTTCCACACCCACAAGTACACTTATTCAATTTAGATTGGCACTTCAAGTTGACACATTCAGTTGACTATTGCATACTATTATCTAGGAAAAATAGAATTTTGAATATGCAGGCTCTGCCAAAAAATTGTATAGACATTTCAGAAGTTTGCCATATGAATAAATGTCTAGGCAGTTAATGGCTTTCACTTCCAGCACTTTAAGCACCGCTATAACTATAGAGCCCAAAGGCAACTTGTGTTAATCTCATGATGTCTTAATAAATTTAATGTTGAAATATTTGTGCCAATTTTTCTTAATGTATAAATATTTCTACTGGACACTATGTATATATTTGATAAGTGAAACAAAATGGTAAAACTATAAACAACTAATGTGAAATTTCTTTAAGTGTTTTTCTGCACAAAGGATGAATACCTAAAGTTGTAGAAACGAGTTTTCTTAATGCAAAACTGGAAAGGCATTTCAGATTCTTAAAAAGATAAGAGAAATAATAAAAGGAAGAACAAAGTGCAATGGTGTGGAATAGCACTAGAGGTAACAGTTATTGACCTCAGTTTTAGATGTAACAGTAAAAATGAAAAAACATAATAAATGCTTACTTGCTTTCTGAAAGAAGTACCGGAAATGCTCTGAGTAGCTGAATGTTCTGTGAACAGTGGAAAGAAGCTATCATTCCTCTTGCACTAGGCAAGGTTGTGCTTTAGTAAAATGCAAAGGATTTATACAATCTAAAGGGAAATCAGAGTATAGGTGTGTTTTAGGAAATAGGAAATTGTAGATTTTGATAACCCTATTGTAACCAATGCTATGTTTTTTCATTCAGCTAGTTAGTATCTAACTAAATGTTTATGTTTAATAATACATAATTCTGATTTTAAATTTGGTCCTTTATGTTTTAAAGTAAGGGTGATAATAAAGAGAACAAAAATTTGAAGCTTTAATTATATCATGGGTTTAGAGAGAAGAGAGCATGTTGTACTAAGGTAGAATCATCAGCATGCTTAGTATTTGGGTTGACATAATTAAAACCACATACATGTGCATAAAAATAATTTATTATTTATGTATATCTAACTTCTGACCAACAAGTTTTTATTGTGGGGCTTATTGATTTTTTTTTTTACTGTTTTTGATGTGAGAAATTCATTCCCGATGATGACATTATTAATTTTCAAGATGGAAAAAATGAAATTTAACTTAAAATCAGATTATTGATTCTTAATTTCATAAGATTCAAGTAATTATTAAAATTGTTTTGCCTTATGTCATGAAAATTTTCCATTACAAAAAGCTGACATTTTATGTATTCCTCTATGTCAAGGCTCATTGCGAGTGATGGTTAGAGTCTTTGCAAGGTAGCCAGTCCTTAAAGTAGTTTCAATGATGAATGATTGAACTTCGAATATTTATTTTATTAAATTTTGCCTTGAGATTAAAACACTTGAAAGCAGGCACAGGGGCCAGGGGTTTACTCCCTGGGTCTGCCCTGCTGGCCCCACCCCTGGTGTGTGCTGAGACAGTGATTAAGACTGGGTGTGGTGGTGCATGCCTGTAAACCCAGCACTTGGGAGGCTGGAAAAAGGTAGATCATTATGAGTCTGATCTAGTAGTGATACTCTGAATACCCGGTAGACCCTTCCCCACCACAAAAAAAAAAAAAAAAAAAAAAAAAAAAAAAAAAAAAAAAAAATTGCCTTGATTTTTACATAAAGAGTAAACTTTCTGTTGTTGCAGTCTGGGATGTTATAGGATCATAATAGTATGGCCTTATGATTTGTTTTGCTTGGTTTCTGTGTTGTCTTCAGTTTAAATAAGATGTGAGAATTTTCATGTTCTTACTGTTAAAACCCTATGTACCTGATCAACTGTGTACAATGAAGGCAGCATTAGCAAAGGTGTGTAATGGTGCAGGCCTGTAGCTTATAGAATTTGAGTGTTTTTTTAAAAGCAAAACCATACCAGATATATTACTTTTAAAATTTATGAAGGAATATAATCATATGAACGTAATTGCAATGAAACTTTTCCCTTGAGAGGCCCAACGGAAGTGAAAGTTTTTTTTCCCCCTTAGATTCATGGTAAATTTGCCATTAGTTAGCATTTACCACACCCACTTTAAAATGTTTTTACATTTATATAGTTTTGTTGATTTTACCTAAGTTCTCAGAAGTTGATATCCTATTTTTCTGATAAGATTATACCTAAGATTGAAAAACATTCTTATTAAGTCAAATTAAATTACAAATCTCACCAGAAATAGACTGGATTGATAGTCTTATACCTTATCCTGTGGAAAAGGTGTCAAAGATGGTTAGTAAGATGCAGGAATTCTCATGAACCTCATTGAATTTCTTTCCTTGGCAATTTAATGTCATGATCTCTCCCTGTGAGACATCATAGGTAGACATATAACAGTGAATTCCATTTTAGCAGCATTTGTCAATGTAGATATACAATTGTGAGGATGTTTTCAAAATTATTGCTTTATACATAAGGAATGAAAGGAATGACTTTTTTTGGTTTTCATAGTTGTCGTATGCTGATTGGCAGCAGTAGAAAGGACAAGAAAGAAGGAATTTGCATAGTAGTAGCCTGAATATTAACTGCCAGCCTGTTTGAGTCCAGTAAGACAGAGCATCTATATATAAAACTTCTTATATGTAATGGGTTTATTACTTATAGGCATGCAGTAAGTAGAGAGGAGAATTCTAACACTCATTGAAAGCTGGATTACTAAGGCTCAGAAAAGTTGTCTAGGAGAAATAATTTCAATTAAATATGCAGATTGTTAATAGAGATAGAGTCATTCCATGTGGTAGATATTTACTTATGTCAATATTTGGTGTTAGTGCTCATTCAACAAATATAAATCTAACTTCTATGCTTAAAGATAGTATATTATTGATTCTTATGGCATGTCAATATACATTGTGTCTTTGACATGATTATTATTGCTTATTTTATTGGTTTTACAGGGAAGCAGAATGTCCCAGTCTTAGAGTATGGTTTCTGGGTAAATGACACTGCATCTTCTCCTCCAAAATTAATAAAGATAGATCATGAGACAGAGGCAAAGACCTATCATTTGCCATATTCCAAGTGCATCACTTAAAAGTAACTATGAATGGAAGATATCTCCAAGATAGCAAATTATTTCCACCATAAATGTTCCAAAACCTCAGCATGCTCTCCCTCCCAAAAGACCAAAAACCATAACAAAAGAAACATGAGAAGAAAAGGCAGCAAAATGCTTCTAAGAACTACCATATCTCTAAAATCCTATCCCTACAACATTAATGGGAGGCAATCAGAAGCAGCACAGCTAAATTAGTAGAAATGATAAAAGAAGAGATTAAATAAAATCAGTCATATTACTAGTGAAAGTAAGATATAATGAAACAGATAAAAATCTTAATAAAAACCATTAGCAAGTTTATAGAAGTTGCAAATTAAAAACGAGATGAGCTGAAGAAAATGATGCAAAGTATGAGTGAACAGTTTGGCATTTGAAGGCATAAAAAGACACTAAACAAACATCCTAGTAATTAGAAATTATATTAAAAATATTGGCAGTGAAAGCAAATAACATGAGTATAGGGTGCCAGAATTAGAAAACATGTCTGATGCTAGTGGCCAGTTAATCAGATTCCTTGAAGAAAACAAGAACATAAAAAAGGGATCAAATATTTGCTTGATGAAATAAAGAAATTATTCTAACATTAATTTAAATTAGTGAAAAATCAGAAGACATCTCAAATATCACAACATACTTGTGGATAGAAATAGCAAAAAACCTTTCAAAATAGAAAGAAACCATCAAACATACAGATAAGTGAGGCAAAAAGAACTCCAAATAGTCACAATAATAAAAGAACTACAGTACATATCACAGTCAAAATATGAAAAATCCAACACAATGACAGAGTCTTAAAAGCTGTTAGGGATATTAACAAGTGACTTCTAAGGATAAACCCATTAGAGATGAAGTATACTTCTCAACATAAACAGGAGAATTTATAGTGAAGTTTTAAAATCTTAAATGGAAATAACTTCTAGAACAGATTAATATATCCTGAAAAACTGTCTTTCAAATTTTATGAAGAATATTGGTATTTCATAATAAATAACACTTTGACAAATTCACAAGTACCAAATCATCACTCTAAAATATTTTCAAGAATAACCTAGAATTAAATGTTGACACCAACAATTCAGAAGAAAATCTAAAGAAATAGATAAATCAAGCAGGAAGAGTAGTTAAACAGAAGGGAAATAAAAAAAGCAGCAACAGGAATGTAAATAAATGACAGGAATAAGTCAATAATTTTCAGTAACCAATCTTAATGTGTATAGCCTCAATTAATCAACCCAAACACATAGATTGAAATAATGTGAATGGTCTCAATTCCTCAAGGCAAAGACATAAATTGGAATAATGGAATTAAAAACAAAACCCATTAATATTTTGTAATCAAGAAACATATTTAGTTTAAAAAGAAATTCTCTCACAATAAGTATCAAAACATAGAAAATATCCCATGCAATTGGCACACCCAAACATGTAGCAATAGGTATCCTATTTTCAGACAAAGTAAATTTCAAGCCAAAATTGTTTAGAATAGACAACAAAAGTCTATACAGGTGTTATGGCTTGTGTCTATTTGTCCCCTCAAAGCCCCATGCAGTCATGGGGTGGTGACAACTAGAGTTTGGGATTAACTCACTGGAATGATGGGTTTTAGTACTGGTAAGGTTATGGGTGTGAGTGCTACAGATAGCCTGAATGTAACATAAGAGAGACAGAGAGACAGACTTCCTCTCTGTTGCCATTATTGCTACTACTTCTCAATTTGCTCTTTGCTCTTAGCTGCTGCAATGTGAGGTTACTCTCTGGCATATTCCACTCTGCCTTGGAGCCAGCTTGGAGTACTTTGGATGGACAGCAGGACTCTGGTAAGCTGTGTGCCTTGGCCTGTAACTTGCAGGAATGGAGCTTGTGCTGGTGCTGGTCCAAACTTTTGAATATTTTGGAGGATTCTGGGCAGGCCAAGGGATACAGGTGAATTTGGCCCACAACTACCATCTACACAGAAGCTTTGTTTAGTGTTAACTAGTCATTCCTACTGGGATTGAGAATCTTGGTAAGGCCTAACCTGTTTTCCACTGTAGCAGAAACATTACTGACCCATGCCAAAACAACCTCTCACCACTGCTAAGTCTGGATGATTATTGGGAGTTCCAAAAATGCCAAAATAAAAGAGCAAAATGCAATCTAAATCCTCCATCACACCCAGAACAAATTCAGGAGACAAAGATATACATGAACTTGGAAGTTACACACCTGAAATTTATGAAATGATAGAAATTGAAGTAGAGAAACAAGTCCATCAGGCTGCAGAACAAATAAGATCAGAAATAATCTCTCAGATCAAGAAAGAAACAACAACAATCATAAAAGGATTGCTCAGCACACCTAAAGAAGACATAGATTAAAAAATAGAGAAAAATAAAAAAATGATAGACTGAATGAACAATGCAGGAATTAATTAGAATGCATTAAATAGATTCAAACAAATATTTAGAAAATTAGGAATGCCATTAAAAGCTGACAAAGCTGCTTGAACAAAAAATAAGATGAACTCTCAGACCTAGAAGTCAGTATTTCATCTAATTAATATGAAAAGAAAGATCTCTTAAAACTAATAAAGAATCAGGAAATAAAAATTATGCAGCTACAAAATGATTCAAACAAAAATAATATAAATATAATAGGTGTCAATAAAACAACAGGAGACAGCACAAATGACATAAAAAGACAATTTGCAGAAGTAGTAGTAGAACTTGTTCCAAAGATGGGAAAAGAATCATATACACAGTTGGGGAGGCATATATAACATCAAACAGCCCTAATTAAAGTAAATCTATGTCTATGTATATAATAAGGAAGATCTCAGAAATTCAGCAAAATAATAGAATATTAAAAGCTACTAGAAAGCAGAAACGGATCAATTACAGTGGAAAGCCCATTAGAATCATGGCAGATTTCTCACCATAAACTACCAAATCAAAAAGAGCTTGGAGTGAAGTGTTTCAAGTCCTGAAAGAAAATAACTTCCAACCCAGATTGATATACTCAGCAAAGCTATCTATCAAATTCAGTGGTAAGATAAGATCTTTCTATAAGAAAGAACAATTGAAGAAATTCATGAACACCAAAGCTACCCATGAAAAGTACTGACAGATACTCTATCAAGAAACAGAAAGAAAAAAAAAAAGAAAAAAAAAAAAAGAAAGAAAGAAACAGAAAGAACCACAGCTTCAAGAACAATGGATAGGAATGACCAAACAGCAATTAATCAAAAAGAGGGAAAATTATGGATGGGAGAGCAGGAAAAAGCATGACAAAGATGTCAATAAATGTCAGTTACAACCATCAATGTAAATGGCCTCAATTCACCAGTCAAAAGAAACAGACTAGCAGAGTTGTTTAAGAAATAAAATCCAACAGAATACTACATATGAAAAACAACTTAACTAAAAAAAAAAAAATTTACAGACTGAAACTCAAAGAATGGAAAACAATTTTTCATGGCACAGAAAAATGGCAAAAACAGGGGTAGCTATGCTGTTATTGCTTGAACAATATCAACTTCAAACAAAAAATCATTCAAAGAGATAAAGGAGGTCATTACATACTTATTAAGGGTAGACTGTAAAAGTAAGAGATAACAATTATAATTTTGTATGTACCCAATGTAGAAGTACCCACCTACATAAGACACATCGTAACAGACATGAAAAATCAAATGAGTAATAATATAATTGTAATGGGGGATTTCAACATGCCGCTGTCAAAAAGAAATATATCAGTTAGGCAAAAAAAAAAAAAAAATCCGCAAAGAAATAATAGAACTAAAACAAAGTTGTGAAGAAATGGACTTAGTAGACCTTAACAGAGAGTTTCACACAACAAAAACAAAATACACATTCTACTCAGCTGCAACAGACTATACACTCACACAGACAATACTTAAGTAAATGCAAAGGAATGTGATTTGTCCCATGCATACTACCAAACAACAGTACAATGAAACTGGAAATTATTGACCACAGAAACCACAAGAAAAACCATAAACACATGGAAATTAAGTAACAACCCCCTAAATAACCAGTAGGTCACAGATGAAATTAAAAAGCATTACCAATAAAATAAAAATGGAGATACAATTTATGGAAATCTGTGGGCCCCAATGAAAGCTGTCATAAAAAGAAAATTTATAGTGGTAAATTCTCACACTAGGTAAACATAACAAATCCAAATAAATGATCTTATGCTGTACCTCAAGTTCCTAGAAAAAGAAGAGCAAGTCAAGCCCAAAGGTCCAAGAAGGCAGGATATTATAAAGATTGGAGCAGAAATTAATGCAATGGAGACAAACAAAACAATATGAATAAATAAGTGAATCAAAGAGTTGGTTCCTTGGAAAAAATAAATAAAACTTTTAAAGCCCTAGCCAAACTAATCAAAAAAAGGAAAGAAAAAACCTAAATTCATGCAACAAGGAATGAAAATGGTGTAATCACTAGAGACCATATGGAAATTCAGAAGATCATCAATAACTACTTCCAGAATTTTTACTCTCACAAGATAAAAAACACAGAGTAAATGGACAGTTTCCTAGATACATATAAATTGCCAAAGCTGAGGCAAGAAGATATGCAAACTGAATAATCCAATAATGAGAAATGAAACTGAAATTGTAATAAAACCTACCAACAAAGAAAAGCCCGTGTCCCAAAGGATTCACAGCTGAATTCTAAAAGAAATTTAGAGAAGATACAATTGCAACTTTTCTCAAATGCCTCAATAAAATAAAAAGGGAAGCTTTTCTCCCAAATTCATTCCTGGAGACAAATATTACTCTGATTCCAAAACCAGGGAAAGATTCAACTAGTAAAGAGACCTACCAGGCAATCTTTCTAATGACTATAAATGCAAAAATTCTTAATAAAATATTACCAACAGAATGCAGCAAATCATCAAGAAGATTATATATCACTACCAAGTGGGATTTTTATTTTTTAAAAATAGTACAAAACAGTATTAAAACAAATGCAGGGGTGATTGCACATATGCAATACATAGATGTAATACACCACATCAATAGAGCCAAGCACAAAAACTGCGTCCTCATCTCCATAGATGCAAAAAAGTGACATGAGAATCCAATAGCCAACATCATCCAAAATGGCTAAAATCTGAAGGCCTTCAATTTTAAAATCAAAACAATAAGACAAGGATGTCTACAGTCTCCACTCCTTATTAATATAGCTCTAGCAAGGTTAACTCTAGCAATAACATGAGAGAGAGAGAGAGAGAGAGAGAGAGAGAGAGAGAGAGAATGAGAATAAGAATTGTAAAAGAAGTTAAATTATAATTATTTGCAGATGACATGATACTCTACATAGGGGACCCCAAAAATCTCCATCAAAAGTCTTGCAGATTTAATAAGCAAATTCATCAACATAGCAGGATACAAAGTCAATATGCAAATATCAGTAGATTTTTGTACAGAAACAATGAATGCACTGAGAGAGAAATGAGGAAAACTGCCTCTTTCACACTAGCATCCAAAAAATGAAATACTTATGAATCAATCTCACAAAGGAAGTAAAAGTTTTATACAATGAAAGATATGGTACTCTGAGAAAAGAGATTAAAGAGGGTTTAAAAAATGGAAAGATATCCCATGCTATTTGATAGAAAGAATCAACATTGTGAAAATGGCCATAGTCCCAAAATTTTTATATAGATTCAATGCAATCCAGATTAAAATAACATTAGTATGCCACACAAAGCTAGAGAAAACTTTCCTCAAGTTCCCTTGGAATGAGCAGAGATCCAGAATATCAAAAGCAGTCATGGGAAACAAAGGGAAGGCAGGAGGTATCACAATCCCTGACTTGTAACAATAGTAAAAAGTTACTCTGATAAAATCAGCATGGACTGGCATAGAGACAGACCTAAGGATCAGTGGAATATATTAGAAGATGCTGACATAACTGTAAACACATTCAGTCACCTTATGTTTGGTAAAGAGCCAAAGATGTTTACTGGAAGAAAGATAGTCTCTTTAATAAATGGTGCTCAAAATTTCCCCATGTTAAAGGCTAAAATTAGACCCAGTTCTACCACCATGCATTACACTACAGTTAAAGTGGATCAAAGTTTTGAACATTAAGAAACCAAATATTGTGGAGGAAAATGTATGTTGAAATCTTGAAAACATAGGGGTATGTAGAAAGTTCATGAACAGAAACCAAACCGGAAATATGTTAAGGAATCCATAACTGGGATATCATCTTTTTAAAAAGTTTCTGCACTTCAAAGGAAATCTCCAACAGAAAAAAAAAAAAAACCAAACAGAAGCTGGCAAAAGTTATAGCTGACTGTCCCTCTGAGGAAATCCTTCTATGTAGAACATATAAAGAATTTTATAAGATCAGGCCCCCCAAATATAAAGACTTAATACAAAATCATGTATCTGAAATGAATACACAATTGTCAGATTAAGAAATACAAATGGCAAGTAAATATATGGAAAAAAGTTTGACATCACTTGCCATTTGAGAAATGCCAATTAAAAGAACGCTGAGATTCTGTCTCACTACAGAAAGAATGGCTCACATTAGGAAGACCACCAATAGCAAATCCTGGAGAGGCTCTGCGGAAAAGGTGCCATTTAACCTGGTGGTGAGAGTGCACCAGATTAGTAGAAGTATTATGGAAATCAGTGAGAAGATACTTTAAAAAACTAGATTTGGAGGTCTCAATCAAGCTATTCCCCTCCTGGTTATTTTTCCTGAAGAACTGAAATTATCATATCACAATGACACATGTGCACCCACATTTATAGGAATCGAATTTGTCATAGCTGAACCTTGGGAACAACCCAAATTAGCATCAACTAATAAGTAGCATTAACTAAGAAATGGATAAAGAAGATATGGTATTATTACATAATGGAGCATTATTAGGTTTATAAAACATGATAAATTGAAGAACTTTAGTGGACTCTGGGCAGCCTGTGGGACTTGAGTACACTCTCGCAGTCCTTGGACAACTGTACTGTTCATTTCTGCTGACCTATTTTAAAAAGCAGATAGTACTTAATTTGTTTTTTCTCCTGTTTTCAATGATACTTTTTCTGTTCTTAATTACTGATGTACTTTATTCTTTCTTTCTTCTTCCAATTTTACATGCATGGATCTGATAATAGGAATAACTGGTTGAAAAATTACTATAACAAATATTATGAAATTCTTATTACTTTATTAAGTGATAGTCTTATCACTTATATTGTTTGTTTTAATACTGTTTTGTATTTTTTGCTAAGAAAAAATTAATAGTTTATTTTATTTTTTTCTTTCATTTTTTCTTTTTTTCCCATAATTTTATTGAGAGACAAATAGTAATGAGACATTTTCAAATCAAATTGGTAGGACAGTTTCAATAATTATCACATTGCATACTGTCCTCCTAGTGGTTATTTGCTATACAAGATGCAGACATGATATCCTATTTGCAAAACTATTACAACAAATCCCTCTATTCATTAAGAGAATGTAACTATATATCTATCCTAACCA
>NDGN011466412.1:0-11880 GCA_002564285.1 Tympanoctomys barrerae
GTGGAAAGAGGGATTTAAGAAAACTGCAACCTCAGGACATGCATCAGCTATTGTGAACTGCACTGCTGCAGCCACTGCTATGCATGGATCCCTGTCATGTGATGTTCTCAGATCTTCCGGGAGGCATATCTAGGTCAAATCAAATTTCCAGTTTTAGGCTTTTGAAGAATCTCTGTATTGATTTCTACAGCGATGGAAGTAGTTCTCATTCCCACTAACAACACAGAAGTGTTCCTCCGTCCTCACACCCTCACGAGCATCTGTTATCACCTGTTTTCTTAATGACAGCCATTCTTTCTGGGGTTTCACTCTATAGTTCAGATGGATTAACTTGTGATACTCAGGTGGGCCTATAATTTTATGATGAAAAACTCTGAAAGTCTGCATGTGGTGGTGTATTACTATAATCCCAGAACTCTTGGAGTTTGAGTCAAAAGGATGCTAAATTTCAGCCCCAACTTGAACAAGTTAGTGACTTAGGAGTGTCACCCTGTCTCAAAATTTTAAAAGTCAATATAAAAAAGAGCTGGAGATGTAGTTTAGTTTCAAGGCCAGGTGTACAATCCTCAGTATTAGAAGAAAATGCTGTAATTGTGAAATTCCATGGATAAAAAAAACCACTGATGTTTAAAAATAAAGAATACACTAATGTGAGTTTGTATTGTATTCACATAGTTTACTTATTTGCATAAAGCTAATGTCTTACTTCAAACAGAGTCACACTAAACAAAATGGAAACAGATAATGGTTATACTTTTTTATTAATATTGTGATGTGATGTAGAATATTTTCTTTTGAAAATGAAGCTACTATTCAAGCACAATTTATTAAGGAAAAAGGAACAAATGAAATACAGAACAAGGATGCAGACTTCACTCACAAGTTTTGTGGCAATAAAACAGGAAAACAATAAAATATAAATGAACAAACAGAATTTTCATAGACTATATTTAGAACAATGTTTATGCCCTAGTGGATCAAAGCTGTTACATGAAAAGGATTCCATAGAAAAATATGTGTGAGAAACCTATCATTCACTTCTGAAGTGTCACAATGGTCATGAGAATTGAATAGATCTAACTATTCTTTGAGAGAAATGCCTCATTGATTTCATTTATACACAGTAGCCTCATATTTTTGGCCCTAAGATATCTCCTATTTCCTTTTCTTCCTGGGTTCTACCTTCAATCTTCTTCCAAAACTATTTCCTGGGCACAAGGTGTGAGGACTATTCTAATAGAAGTATATATTGAGCAAAGTGAATGCATGTTGTGTGAGGTGAGTGTATTAATAAATTAAGGAAGTTTTCACTAAATACACTGAACAATGAGTAAAGATTTGCAAGATTACAGAAAGAGAAGAAAATGTGGGCAACATAAAAGGTCATATGTAAGAACCCAGTGTGGAAATGAAGAACAATGAGTGTCGGGAAATAGAGTGGAAACCGAAGGCAGGACCCTGACACGTGGGTCATGTGGGTCTTCTGCAGGAAGAACTTGGATATTTGGACATCAATATGCAAAACTTGGAAACCTAGATGGATAGATAGGTAGATAGATGATTTCAAATTTATAAAACCTGGGACAGTTTTGAATTAGCATTTGCAACAGATTAAATTAGCACTGAACATCAATGACCTTGACATAAATACAGAAAATAGATTTGAGGAAGTGGATTATAGAATAAGAACTCAAATGTCAATATATAATGTACCATCAATTTCTGCAAATGTTGGTTAACAAACATTTTTAATTTTTCAAGATTGTCTAAGCATTTTCTAATTTCTGGGCACTTTCTAGTCATTGGGGATATAAAAGAGCATAATAAAACCTTTTTGTTCTCAAAGAATTCATGTTATTGGAAGAGTTGGTCATACAAGGAGATAAAATATAGTAAGGCCCATATAATTTCATCCTCTAATCCTATCTACTATTTAGCAGATGTTCAATTAATATTTTGACATGTAAATGGATGACTAGTGGGAGCTGATATCAGTGTTCATCAAAATATAGCACAACATGATTTGATGTTCTGTCCTATATTTTCTGCTCAAGCATGTTAATACATTTTTAAATTGTGAAGTAACTGAAATATTCAGATACAGCTTGCAATAGGACTCAAAGATAAATTGCACATTTTTCTTTTGTCCAAGAATTTTAAGTATCTTAGTTTTAGCATATGCCTGCATGAGCAATGGGCACCTCAGTTTTAGAACAATGACACAGATCACAGAAAATCTCAAAACATTTGTTCCAAAGGAGTGAAATTCTCTAAATCGTGTGGACAGAAATTCATACCAGATTTCTTGCTAACACCAGACTATATTCCTCCAAATGCATGTTGCTCCATTGATTTCATCGTTATGTTTTCTATGATACTCTTGATATTCTTGATCTCGTTTGGCATTCCTTCTTGGCAATCAACTTCGGAATCCATGGCACATGATTTAAGAAGTTTTCTAATTTGGCCCTGAATATTAGTGCCATTAGTTCTTTTTTCTTATTAATCCCATTTTTAACTTTTAGATAGATCTTATGAAGTATGTAGATATTGCATATTGACACATATTTAATTTTTACTATAGCTGTATTGTAGTTTATCTGCTAGAACAGTGAAACAGGGTCTAAAATATGGGCTTTAAACAATAGCCTTTAAAGAATGTGTCAAAATTAGTCCTTAGTAATAACACCCTCCCTGGCGGGAGAGACCATCCCACACGCATTAGACAGAGACATGTGCTATGCTGTGGCACAGATTTCTGTTAAAAATGAATCCTATTCCTTCCCTTTATTAACTCAAAATCTCAGACTCATAAACAATGAATCTCAAGATATGAAGATGCAGGGCACTCTTCTTTTCCTTACATTGTGAGTTATTTTTTAGGGTAGTTTATTTAATTTTTTTTTAGCTCTTGCATTTAGTTTTAACCAATGTCTCTGATAGTCTTTCCACTGAAAACACTCACACATACAGACACACACACACACACACACACACACACAGAGCTAACCAAATTGAACTCAAATAAAAGTTACGGAAGAGTTCATAGAACTCAAATAAAAGTTACAGAAGAGTTCATAGAACTCTTGTAGAATAATGTAGTTGAAAGAGGGACATTAAGGTAAAGATGAGAAAGTTGATAACAAAAGTTGGATTTAAAAAAAGTTGGATTTTACATATACTTTAGTTCTTGGTGTATACACAGGCAAACACACACACACACACACACACAGAAGTGTAAATTTAAATAAACCATATACATTTATGTATTCTCCATCACACATCTGTGAGACAAGGCCCTTGAAGTTAATGGAATGAGACACAAGGGTGGGAAACAGTATTACAAAAGAAACCAATTCAAAGCAATGAATTATCAAAGTTAATTCCTTTAAATAGGTTTTTGCACTTGACAGAAATCATAGAAAATGGATTTTCCCCTGAAAGTAAAAGATCACAAACATTTATAAGACTTTTTCCCCCTTGGGATGATTTTAATACAGGTGAAAGCATTTTAGATGAATGAGTTAATAAAAATACTACTTAACCATCTGCTGGAACATAATGTAAAAAGTTTCTGATGCCTCTCAGCTTCTTCAGCTGAATTTCAGATCACAATCATTAGTATTAAGAGCAAGCACTAAGGGTTTGACAAAATCGTTTTGTTCTTCTTGATATTTCTAGTCTTCTCTTAGCCCTGTTCACTAACATTTTATGTATATATTTTTTATTTTTCTGAAGTTTTAAATTAAATTGCTCTTCTCTCTGGCTCATAGGAGCATCTCTGCTGCCACACTGAAAGCCTGAGTAACGGAGCATAGAGAGAGACACTGGTTTGGGATCAAAAGGGACAAGTATTTGAAGTGGTGCTGATTTCATCATTTTTCCACAACACAAGTACCACATGTCTTTATCTGTATAATAGGTGATCCAAATAGACTGACCTTAGCACGAGCGGGTAAATCCTATTGGTACAAATGAAAGCATTTTTAATACAAATCCAATATATTTCATAAGAACTTTTGATTTATAAAGTAATCCGAGTTATAGCATGATTTCCTATTGGAGTGCTTTTATGATGGAAATGAAGACAAATGTAAACGTGCTCAGAGAAAGCAGGCACTCATCTCATGAGTAACCAAACCAGGTTTGAAGTAAATAACAAACAACCAAGACACAATCCAAATCAATGTGTGAGTGCAGGATGTAATTAAAGTCAAGAGCCAAGGAGGGGAAAAGACAGGTGGAAAAACCTAAGTGATTAACAATGATGATAAAAAGAAGAAAATGACAGACGAGCATTGAGAAGAGACTGCACCAAGAGTCTTGGTTTTTTAGATAAGTCTTTGCTTCAAGAAAATTTGGAGGTCAGGCCAAGCCACTGCCCTGTTTATGACCCACACTTGCAATCTACTACCTGCATGGACAGGGACAGCTACTATATAAAATGCAATGAACTTTAGGAGACAGCATTGACAATTCCGAAGGCACGACGCCTACATCCCCCTTTTGTGCATCACACTCCTGTGGCACCAACCGTTCTGCAGTTTCCAACCTGTGCACTGGTATTTTTCAGCTATGTGCTCCATTCTCTGCTGCCACAGCTGACAGTGTGTAGAAGGGCGGAGCTTATCTGCAAGAAAGATGCATTGTTTTCTAGAGTCTCAGCTCAGCAAATCAGTATTATACGTCTATGTGCCCCTTTCCTTGTGTTTTCTTCCCTTGTGTGCTTTATGCTCAAAAACTTTTGTTGCTTAATAATATTCTAGCATTTGTTAATCTTTTAAATTCATGGGATGATGTCAGACTAGGTACTATTTTAGGTGTGTTAAAGACAGGATCTATTAAGTCACCATCTCAAATGTATTAAAATAAGTTCTATTATTGTGGCCAATCTACAGATGAACAAACTTTAAAAGATTGGTTGAGGTCACACACTAGTTAGCACTCAGAACAAGATCCAACCGTATGTGGCCACCAAGGCTGCCTGGTTCTCAGGCTACTCACACGTGGCTACTCCATGGTGCTGCCTTGCCTGCATCCCTACCAGGATTTTTGGGGAGTCTCCATTCTTGTCATGTCTTCTGCAAAAGAGCCAAGGTACTACTTTTCTTCCAAATGCATAATGACATTCAGGAGGAGGAAAAGAATAAATAAAAAATGTGGAGATAGAATTAAAAGAGAAATGTGCTTACAGAAGTCTGCCTTGACTTCAGACAGTCTAATGGTCTAATTCTAATTCTAGTTATTCTAATTGCCTTCTTCCCAAGGAAAACAAACAATCACTATAGATGTTGTGTGAGATTTACTCAATAATAGACTTCTTGGAATAAGTGACTCTTTCCCTTGCCATCCTAAAGACCCTGGAAGCTTTGTGAAGACTGATTCTTTGATATGTAGGACACAAACTGGATACACATATATATGAATCGTGTGTTGTTCTGAAACTTCTAATTCAGGTGGTGCACATGAAATGCAAGAAATGATTGGCAATAAGGACTCTTTCAGGGAAACACTTCTTTCTTTCAGTATCGAGGATCAGTGGTCTTTCCACAAACACATGCAGAATCAACTTGTATTCAGTCCTCATTGGCATTTAATTAAAATCATATATGACTGTTCCTTTTGTTCAACTCTTTTTATGGTTGGGAGCCTCCCGAAGAGGGGAAGCAAGAAGAATTTTCTGCACATTATGAAGACAAAGAGATTCCCTAAAATTGCTGAAGTGTTAAAGAACCACCTAAAATCACAAGTGAACACGATCTGTCTCAAAATCAGTCTAGACACAAGACAGCCAAGGAGTACATCATAGAAATATATAGCGCTTGGGAGATATAGGAGAAAACTTAGCATGTCACAGTGGCTTAAAAAATGATAGTAGGCACTGTTTATGGTGACCTACTGCACAAACACAGTAGAGGTCCAGTTACACATTTCATACACTGAAAGAAACGAAAGCCTTCAAACAGACCTGAGGGTGGAAAAGCCTACAGGGCAGCCTTAAGATATATTAACAAAATTAATCTACATATCATGATCTTAAAGCCTCAATATTATCTTCTATCACTAAGAAAGCTGTGATGTATGCACTAGTTCCAAGAATATAAAAACATCTCTCATCAGGTGACAAAAGTAATATTGTATCTATACATTTTTTTTAAAAAGTATATAAATTTCATACTCACAGCTCCTTTGTTCACGTGTTATCACTGTTTTCTTTTCCCTTCCTAGAAATTTACTGCGAGGCATAAATTTTGATTAATGACACAGCTCAGCTAAAGCATTCTCTCTGAAAAGAATTAGCAATCTTGGCAGAGCACCACACAAAGAATCTCAAAGAGACTACTTTACATGGCAAATTACAAGGGAGACTATAATTACCAATTTCTTTCAACGTTACTCGGGTTCATAGTTTGCAAGGAGAAACTGGTTGGGAAATTTGACTTGATGTGAATTTACGAATTGTAGAGATACTTCCAAAACATGAGAAAAACAAATTATTTTTAGTCTTATATCACACCATTTACCACATATCAATATATCTCACACAAACAATTTCTCACACACAATTTTTTAAAGATTTTTAATTTTTATTTTTTACTTTACTTCTTTATAATGAAGGGTGTTAGTTCTATGGGTGGGTTACACATCTCTGGAAGGCTTAATCTTTCATATTTTTTATATCTCACAGGGCTAACACAGCAACACCTGCTCAGTAATCAAAATCTACTTTCAGATTAACTTGTTTTTCATTTCATACTTGTCTCATGATCATTTTCACTTCTATTCACCCAATAAAACTTAATCATCACCAAAGGAGGCCTATATTTTAGTTAATTATGTGACTGTCAACATAGCTGGATCTATTTTTTCATATTGATAAATATTGCTGATGCTGGATTACAGGCCTGTAATCCATGCCTGGACTACATAGTGAGTTCAAATGCAACAAGATCTTTTTCAAAAAAAAAAAAAAAAAGAAAAAGAAAAAGAAAAAAGAAATGAAAAAATATCTATAAATATGACTAAGCATTCAAAAGGCTTTGGAACTAAACGTGGGCCTTCCTCTTGCTGATTCCACTCAAATCACAAGTTCTCACTCTGAAATTCATTAATAGGAGCTGACGTCCTTGCTACTTTCTGCTCAGCCCTCTCAGTCCTGAGGAGTTTGAAGAAACTGTGTTTGCTCAGTGTTTGAAGAACACTGCCTAGCTACCTTAAGTGAAGAATAAATTCTTGCCTCTTCTGTTTTATTTCTTAAGTTTTCTAAACTGTCAACTCTTGAATGTTTGCTATGGTGACAGATACAAAACCCATTGCTCACTTTTTCTTTAAACTGGATACACTAAAAATTAGAGAAGACCAAAAACCAAAATAAGCCATAAAAAATAATGTTCAAATAACTACTCTGGAAGGATTCAAAAGACAGGAGTAAGCTGTTAAAATTATGGCGCCCTGATGTTAACTGTAGTTCTAAATTACTAAATTCTATATAATAGCATGGTTTATTTAATAATCACCCATAAAATAAAACCCTGATACAGTACACTGAATGTCAACTTGGTTCTAATACTTCTTTTTTTATGTATTTAGTGCAGGGTCTACTGGGTCTCACTACACAGATCGGACTTGTAGTGATCCTCCTGTTTTTAGCCTCCCAAGGACTGGGATTATAGGCATGTGCCACCATGCCCAGTCTCAGTCGCCATCTTAGCACACCCCAGGAGTGGGCTGGCATGACATGCCAGGGATCAAACCCTTGTCCCTGAGCCTGCCTAAGCAGGTGCTTTAGTTCACTGAGCTATCTGGCTGGCCCTTGGTTCCAATACCTCTAATGGTACCCTACAAATTTATTTTGCAAAAATTTATTTTAAAAAAGTGATGCTTGAGTTAAAAAAATATTTTTTTAAGTAAACTCCAAAATAAAAACCAAAATTATATTCATTTCTAGCAGTTGCATCTGACCCTCTGCAAATAGAAATTTTAAAGTTGGGATTAAAAATGCTATGCTGTGTATTACACATGTAATTTTTTCTTTTGTCTTCACATTTCCAACAGTAGGTATACACATTTTTTTTTTTTTTGTAGAACTGAGGATTGAACTCAGGCCCTTGCGCTCCCCAGGGAAGCGCTTATTCAAGTGAGCCATCTCCCCAGCCCTATATACATATTTTTTTAAAGTTAATGACATGACTAAAATATTTAGTGATGTATAATCTCAGTAGGGATGAAGATAATCTTCACCTCACTGTGCAATTGTAAATAATAAAAGAGTTTGCTGAATCAGTATCAAAAATGTCTACTATGTTCTTGAAAATTTCATCTATATTAAAATTTCATCTCATTCAGTGTTCTTAAGTGGATGAACGGACATCAGTTATGAACATTAATTTGGCTACTATTCCTGTATAAACTTTTGTTCCTTAAAGTAAGAAATAAGTTCCTATTCAGTGTTTTTCTCCCACCACTGTTCCTGGTTCACAAAAGATACTAAGTAAAATACACATTGACTAAATAAATACATAACTATCTGTCATTCTCAAAAGATGATCGATTATAAATATTTGGAGGCTTTAAAGTATCTATATTTTTCTATTACGATAATATGCTGCATATTTTGCAATCTGAAGTATATGTTTATGTGTTGTTACCACCCCCAATATTATGAAAAATTATACAAGAGAAGTAAAAAATCAATCAAGCAACATCCTCTATTTAGATATGTAATATAGTCTCAAAAACCTTCTATAAGAGGTAGATCACAAATTTGTATCTTTCATGAGCCTAATAAAGAAGACATGCATGTGTTCTACAGTCTGAGAAATTTACTTCATCACAATACATGTGGTTGTGTCCTTTTCACAGACTAGTTTAAGAGTGTCTTTTATTTTATGCATTGCTATTTTGTCAGCTGTCCCATTTTTACACTGCCAATATATGTGAATGGATTAAATCAACTGACTGCTTCATTTTTATATTCATCTAGTCTGGAAAACCAGGTAATAGACAGTTGATACTAATATATAAATGAGATAATGTCTATTGAGTACAGCATCCACATGACATGAATAGCTGGGTATTTTTGTTTTATTTTGTTTGTCTTCTTGAGACAGACTTTCACTGTGAATTTCAGGCTGGCCTGGAATTCATAATGATTCTCCTGCCTCAGCCTCCCAAGTCTGGGATTGCAGGTGGTGCCACCCCACCCAGAAAGATAGCTGTTCTTAAATCTCAGACTCTGTTAGGATTTTATTTATGTTTTTGGGAATCAAGGTTCCAAAATAAATGAACCGTAGATACAATATTGGAGTGTTTACAAAACTACATGAAGGCTACTAGCCAAAGATACCATTATATCTCACTTAAACTTGCTTCCTAATATCCAAAACAGCTTCTTAATACAGATAAATTTTACAGTCCGTATTGGACACATTATGTTAAAAATAAAGCATAGCATTAGGATCAAATATAAGAATTCAATGCAGAAAAGGAAAGAAAGCAAAAGGAAGAGCTTCACAGTGATGGGGAAATGGGAGAACTAAGCCTGCATGTGTGAGACAGTGTAGCAGCAACTGATGCGACATGACAAGCACATGCAGCCACTTTCTCTTAAATCCATGAAAAGAGAGATTTGTACTAATAGTGTTCGGACAGGATATCATCTCTGCGTCTTGTTCTATGAATAACCATTATGAAGACAACAATATGCAATGTATTAATTATTGAGACTGTCCTAATTGAAACTATCTCATTGCTATTTGTTTCTCAATAAAATTAATAAAAAGAAAAAAATGCATACAGTTTATAGATTATTTTCCTTATAGAAAATACGCTATCAGTTGCCAACAGTCAGCTGTCTGAAATAGAACCCAAGATAGCAATGCCATTCAAAATAATTATAAAATAAATGAAATATGTACAAATAAATTTAAAAGGTGAAAAATTTCTACAATGAAAATATAATACTTTCATTAATCAAATTGAAGATATCAAAATAATGGGAAGGTATCTTGAATTAGTAGGTTGAAATAATCTAAACTAATATCACCTAAAGTGTTCCTCAGAGTAGATATGATCCCTTACAAATAACAATAACACAGAATTATAAAAAATCCTAAAAATTTCATGGAACCACAAAGATCCTGAATAGCTGAAACATTACAGAAATAAAAGAACAAATCAAGAGTCATTATCCTGCCTGATTTTCTGATACATCATAAAGGTATAGCAATCAAAATAGCATGGTACTGGCATAAAAAATAAAAATCCTAGACCAAAGATACTGAATAAAAAACTTAAAAACAAATCCATACATCAGTACCCAACTGCTTTTTGACAAAAGGACTAAGAACACACATTAGAGAATGGATGGTCTTTTAAATAAGTGTTTTTTTAATTGTGTCTATACATAGGTGAAGAATGAAACTAGTCATTTATTTCTCATTATTTATAGAAACTAACTTAAGGAGAATTAAAACTTTAAATATAAAAAATGAACTACTGAAAGAAAATGTTAAGGAAATGCATGATGACATAGGGACATGCAAGAAACATTTCCTTTTGTAATCAAGGCTTGCTTTGATTCATTTTTAGGGAACTGAGGATTGAACCCAGGACTTTGCAAATGCTAAGCCATTAAGTACTATCCCTGGCCCATGGACAAGGATATTTTTTGGAAAAGAATTCAAACAACACAAGGAAAAAATTAAACAGAAAATGAGATTAGATCAAACTAAAGTTTTGTATAGTAAAGGAAACAATCATCAGAGAGACAAATTACACGATAGGAAAATATATTTATATCTGCATATATTTATATCACATTTATATTTTTATTTGTATCATATTTATGCAGATATTTATATCTGCATCTAAATATCTGGTAGAATATATAGGAGAATCCAAAAACTGAAAAGCAAAAAAGTATGCTAATTTTAAAAACGAATAATAGACCTAAAAAGATATTTATTCAGAAGATGGTGTATGAATTAGCAAAGGTATATAAAAAACGTCCATTGCTAACCAAAGGGAGACACAAAGACAAACAAGGAGTCTAAGGATGCTTCAAAATGTTAACTACAGCATTACTTATCTCAGCAATCCTATTTCTGGGAATATAGGAAAAGGAAAGGTGATTAGTATGTTAGAGATACCAGAACTTCCATGTTTATTGCAACTCCCGCCTTAATTGTCAAGAAATTGAACCATCCTAAATGCTCGACAACTTATGAATGGATTTTAAAGAATGAGGTACATATACACAATGTAATACACTTAAACCAAAGAAATAGGTAAATCTTGTCATTTTAGGCAATATGGTTGTAGTTAGGCATTATGTCATTATTAAATGAAATAAAGCAAGCCCAGAGGGCTGAGCACCACATGGTCTCACAGGGAGAAGAATGTTGAACCGCCAGACAGAAGCATGGTGCCTCACAGAGGTGGGGCGAGTGGGGAGAGGCCAACGGGGACACAGTGAGCAGTGGACGTGAAGGTTCAGATGGAGAGGAATCTCCATTTCTGGAATATTATTTTTTAATTAATTTTATTTAGAAAGAAATAGCAATGAGGCAGTTTCAAAACAGGTTAGTAGGATAGTTACAATAATTAATGCATTGCATATTGTCTACATATTATTCATAGTACAAGATGCAGATCTTATCTAAACACTATTAGTACAAATCTTTTTACTCATTGAACCAAGAGAAAGTAGCTGTATATCTAACCTAATTAATTTGTCATATATATATATTTTTTCACTGCAAAATAGTCCTTCTTTTATATCCCCCTTTTTTGTTTAGTTTTGTCAGAGATAGATAGTCCACTGCCATTCAAATATTGTAGGTGCATGAATTCAGCAAAGTAATCCAATATAGTCCAGTA
>NDGN011466421.1:0-14668 GCA_002564285.1 Tympanoctomys barrerae
CAGATTTCCTTTCATCCACCTGGAACACCACCCCACTTCACTCCTGATAGTCAAAGTTCTCCTGGCAAACCTGCACCCCATTTCATGAGATCTTGACTGATCCTCCAAGCCAGAGGGAATTTCTCCCTCTACTCCACTCAATCTAGTCTTGTCCTTAATCCTTCTTTTTTGGGAGGAGGGTGGGGGTACCAGAAATTGAACTCAGGACCTCACACTTGCCAGGCAGCTGCTGTGTCACTGGGGATCTAAATCCCCAGCCCCTGCATCTTTAATTCTTTTGTGGCTCTTACTACTTCCCCAACTGTGTGAGGGCAGCACAGGTGTAGGTCCTAAACTCCTGCTCACTGTGAGTGATTCAGAGGGAAACACGTGCTCCTGATCACGCTCCTTTGCACATCATGACTCTGAGCTCTGTCTCTCATAGAGCCCACCCCCCCACACCCACTGTTTGTTCATTTGATTCTTTAAAAACACATTTTTTAGTATCTACTGTGTGTCACAAACTTTTAAGTCCTAGAAACATATAAATACTTAAGACACCAAGGACAGTGTGAAAATAAATGAGCGAGCTATGAATCAGTGCCTGACAAAAGCACGATTCCACTTCTGTGTGGCTCCCCCGTCATTACTGTCACCATCTCCTTATGATCCTCCTGGTACAGAGAGCCAGGGGGAAGCTGGGAAGGAAGCACCTGCAAAGCCCAGCGAGAGGAACAGGCACCAGGCAGGTACAAGAAGAAAGCTCAGATGGGGGAAGTCAGCGGAGCGCAGGCAGCAGCCCTCCTGCGAGCTCCTCCCTGCAAATCCTCACGCTCCTTCATCCACTCACAGTAGCTTGGTTCTACCCTGGCTGTGTGAACTCCGCGTTTCACACCTGACCTTATCCTCATTTAGCAAAGGACCAGTTCAAAAGGTTATGAAAACACAGTGGAACATCCCTAACTGAAATCCCGCGTCCCCAGGATCTGCTCCAAAACTCCGAAGAAATGCTGTGCAGAGGGCGGAGAATGAGACAGTGAAGTGGACCCTTTCTTTGATAATGACAGAAACCTAAAGATCAGGGCCCAGGCAATCACCATTGTTTTCTCTCCAGTTTTGTGCACAGCTAAGATTTCTCAGCATAGAAATTTCTAGAAACCCAAAGAAGAGAAGCAGCTCAGGCATGAGAGAGGGCAATGAGCTAGCCTCAAGCTGATCTCACAGAACGGTGGTCTGCTTGCCAAAGGACCCTAGCTGGGAGGATGAGTCGCGTCCTGAGCTTGGTGTGTGCTCTCTGTGAGCCTGCTAGCCCGCACCCTTGTGGCCAAACTGGAGCGTGTGTGTGAGCTTCGTGACTGAGCTTTTCCTGGGCCAGAGTTTGGCCACCAGATGGCTATCTATGCCCTCCACATAGGGATTTCAGCATTAGCTTGTGAAGACTTTCTTTTCCTACCAAGCGTGGTCAGGTCACTCCCCCGTGGCCATCCAACACCAACACTGAGGCCAAGCGCACGTGGGTCCTATGACCAGAGCAACAGAGTCCAGCCTCTGGGTCAACGCGATCAGACCACAGAGACCACGGCATGGGATCTTAGGGTCCCATCTTTGGGCAGGGAATTAGGGGCTACACTTTTCAAAAAGACAAGCATAGCCCTGGTTTAAATAGTTGTTTACTGTGGGCTCTGAGTTCCTTGAAATCTGGGACGGCTTTATTTAATTTTGCTTAGGGCAATGCAGAAGCTTTGTAGATGTTTACTGAATTGGAATAAAATTGAATTGAAAATGAACAAAATAATCATTAAACTACACAGAGAGATTTAACTTGCTCAATCCCCCCTCCCGTGTAGACCTCAGATCTACCCAGCTAGCCTTTCTCCCTCCCTCCCTCTCTTCCCCTTCTCTTTCCCCCCTCTTGCTCTTTTCCCTCATTTTCTCACTTTCCTCCTCATGAAGGATAATTAATAATTCAACAAACAATGGTGCATTCTGATGGTTAAGAATATAGCAGTGTAATTGATATTTATTTCTGCTGCAGCTCAACAATATCTCGTTTTCCCAAGAGGGCAATTTTCCATTGCTGTTCCCAGTTTCTCATGATAAAACCAATCAACACTAGAAAAACCTGGAGGCCATTTGTTAAGGAAGAAAGATGGAAGGAAATGGGTTTCCAACAGACACAACCCCACAATCATAATGTTTTAAACACTGATATTTATTTAGGGTTTTTTGGACTCATATGTTAATAGGATATATTCTAATTTATATCTGTATATAATAGGCAAATATATAATACAATAAATTGCATTTATACACATAAATACAAAATTTGAGGTAGGGCCTCAAGAATAATGACTTTGTAAGTGAATAATGCACAGTATATAATACATATTCTATATCTATGATGCGTCATTTATAACATAATATATTTTCTTCATGTACAGTTAATGAAAAAATAGAAGGACCTGATTAGCGAACATATCTTTATTCATGGGCAACAGTACCCACACAAGTTGCCTGCACTTAGGACAATATCCAAGTACACAATTTAAGAAGTAACCTATTCCTTGATAGGTCCATAATAAAGTGCAAAATAAGACCAACAAATGAGAGACAAAACAGCTCCTAGAGAACCACTAGGTATCACCCTAACTGGAAAATACACCTGTAAGGCAAATGGTCACCTGAAGATGTATTTCACCCTGGGAGGCGGATCACACCGCCACTCGCTTTCCCGGCATGATGAGTACTTGGTCTGAAAACACTTTCTCTTCGGCTGCAGGCTGCTGGGACACGACCTGAGCTGAGCCTGCAATTCATAACTTCTCGGCCCTTCTGGACAACCAAACAGAAATCTGAGCAAGACGGGAAGCTTCACCGTCCAACTCTCAGGCCCACTTCGGGGGAAGATGCAATCTTGATGGTGTCGCCTGCCTCTGCTTCCAGCCTGCAAGCTTCCCTCATGCTACACAGCGTGAAACCCCAGCAAATGTTTATTTGTTGGCCTTGACCTTCTGTAGCTGCGAGACAACCAACCCGCCTCGCGGGGCGCCATCACTCAGCTCATCTGGCTCAAAGAAGAGCATCCTAAACGCACATCCGGGAACTACCACAGCAGTCTGATCTCACTCCCAGCCATACTGAGTAACAGTGACTGTGCGAACCTCTAGGAAGTAGACAGTGGTGATGGCCGGGGGACCAGAGAGGAACGAGAGCTCTTACTTCTAGGCATGGGAAACCATGCTGACAGAGGTGGGCAGGAAGCGCTGAGGCACATGGAGATGTTCGGACAAAAACGTAAACAAAACTCAAATCCCAACGCCACCTTGGCATAAAGACACCTCACGTCTTACCCAAAGATCACTTCATTACACTCTTCGTAATGCTCACTGAAGTACAAGCTGCTTGCATTGCTTACATATTAAAAACCCACTGGAAATTTCAAAGGCGTTGAGGTCATTCAGATTTTTGCATTGATCACAGACTTCATGCAATAAATAAATATACTGGAAAAAAGAAACAATTACTAGAGACATATTTGCACACGATAAACACAGCACAGGACACAAAGATTAAAAGTTACTAATACACAAGACAAATATTTGCATAAGAAGCCACAACACCAGTAATTAAGAAATATACATTATTTTCTCTTTTAAGGAAATTACAGGGTTACTGTTTTTCAATATGGCTTGTTTTTCTCTGAATGGGTTTCTGACATCTGTTGGTGTTAGGAAATCATTTCACAACTGAAAAATGTCCCACCCAATCTGCAGTGACCCACTGAAAGTGCTTCCGCAGCAACTCAGCTTTCTCCAGTGTGAAGGCAGGCCCTCAGGCGGCAGGTTATAAACACGCTATTCATTTCTTTTTTATCCATTTGTTTGTTTCTTCCAATTGATGGCACATTTGAATAGCGGGGGAGCGATCCATCCAGTCAGATGCATCCTAGCTCTGAGAATCACAGCCAGGTCCACAGGAAGCATCAAGCTCCAGATCCACGACAGCTGGACACTCCTGGGACCCTGAACCAGCCCGTCAGAGAAAACCTCAAATTCTAATACGGTTGTAAAAACTGACAAAACTCAATCTAAAAGCTAGCCATTTCCAGGTAAGTTCGGGACCATTCACCTGAGCAAATCTCTATATGAAATTGGAAAACTGTAGGAACAGAAGTTGGCAGGGGAGCCCAGCTGTTTAGCAGGCAACTCCTGGGTTTTGCTGGACAAATCCTAATAAACATGTTTACTATCTAACGAAGAGGTCTCCATTCTCACAATTGAGTTAGCTTTCAGTTTGGAAATACTGGTATCCATAGGGGGTTCCTCTCTCCCTTTAGACCCCAAAATAATAATTAGCAGAGCTTTGGTGTTGGGCAGCAGGCTCAGTTTCAGCCAGAGGCAGAAGGAAAGCCAAATCCCATTGGTTCTGACAGCAACAGAGCAATCAATCTCAAGAGAGAATGCTCGCGTATTTAAGATCTTTTCTTCTACCCTTGGATTGGAACAGCTCGGTATTCCTCCCCACCTCTTTTCATCAATTGTAGAGACTGAATTTTTCTACCACCCTCGGATGTCTGGCATGGGACTGGAGGCTCCTCATCAATATGGCTTTCTCGAGGACACTGGATGGCAGACAGGGCATGACAGCCAACACTGGACAGGCAAGGCCAGCCCTCAACTTCCTAGCAATGAGTTTAGGAGAAGCTCAAGGTTCCGTTCTTGTAAGAATCAGCCAGGTCTAGCTTTAGGGGACAAGGGCTAACGGGCAGGGCGGGAGGGGGCAAACATCCTCCAGGTGGAAGACACAAAAATCCAAAGTTCAGACCCATCTATGATTCTTTTTCCAACACCTTCCATGAGCTACGCTGGAAACCTGGACATTCATAGCCTTGTTGGCAAATGGTGATGCTCTTTGCCCTCAAAAAAAAAAAGGAAGTGCCCAGAAAAAATAGTTTGGACACTTCAGATACAAATGAAACCATCTTTTTAAAATGTTAACATGAAAGTACATTGTTGGGTTTCATTGCTATTGAACAGGATGAAAATGTCACATCGGTATACAAGAGCTGAACCAAAAACTTTGCCTGAGACCCTATATGCAACAACAGATGAAGAAGAAAACAATTGAAATGGTCTCCCCTAAAGGAAACAATTTTAGGTTGAGATATTAACACTGTAAGGGGGGGAAAAAAGCCCGGACTAAACTATACTAAACTCACTGCCTCTATAGTGATTATTAGGTATTTATAAGGACAGAAAACACCACTACGAATACACACTACATAAGCACATACCACATTTTTAAAAGTTCATAAATGCATGTTCAGGGTACAAGAAGATCATAAAGGTTACGCCTTCTCCAATCTCTGCAGACATATGAGTCACTCTCATTAGAGCGCAATTCCAACGGGTGCAGTGACAGGAAGCTCTTAAAATTGAATTGGTTAAATGTAGTCTTAAAAGCTATAGTCTTATCTGGCTCACTCACTACTTCCCTAAGCTGCATTTGTCTGAAATTTCTGTAAACACAATAACCTACAATGTGCTACGAGTGCAGTGAATATTAGGGTTCCTTTCCGTTAAGTTCTTCACCTTTTGATTTCTCTAGGACCAGAGTTGGCCTTTGCTGTGGATGAAACAGTTGAGTAAAAACTGAGAAACTATCTGTCCTTTAAGAGCTTATGTCTTATATATATAATATATAGACAGATCCAGGGTAAGTCTTGTTTTCCCAGAGGATGAAAGACAATGTATCTACAGCTTGTAGAAAAACACTTAGAGGAAAAGAAACGAAAGATCATGACATTGAACAACGATATTAAATGTCGCATAGAAACTGTAATGGGGCTCTACTGTGAGCATAGAAACTCAGGCACAACTTATAGGATGGCTTCTTGTGCAGGAGGAGAAGGAATGGCCAAAAGATTTCATGACTGTGGTTGTCAAAAGAAAAGTGAACTAAGGGCAAAGAACAGACACTTTCCTCAGCACCCTCCCACCCCCCATAGAACAACTCAGTCTGTGGTGTCCCTGAGGAGACAGATCTGATGATGGCTGAAAATACGAACTTACTAGCCTCAGCAGTGTCCAAACCTACCAGCTCTGCTTTATATCCAGAACAGTGTCTGGCCTCTGCTGTCCCTCTAAATGTACTCCGTCCTGAACTTTGGGGGCCTGATGAAGTCACTGCATTATGCTGCTCAGCTCTACAACACTACTATGTCCAAATTAAGAGTCCTGAAATTCTGCCCTTCCCTGCCTGGCACCCCAGTGACAAAGCACGCAGATCATCCCCTGGTGACCAAGCCACACACACCTCCTAGTGCTCACCGAGGCCCCAAGGGATGAGCCTGTGCTCAGGAGACGAGTGCTTCTAGCACCTGTCACCATGGACACAAACAGTGCTTCAAGCGGTCTGTGTGGCTCTCACTATGGCATGCGGCACTAGGTCCTACTTTTCTACCACACTCATGCATGGTTATAAAGAACATGTGGGGGGTGGGGGTGAGAAGGAACCTGGGAAAAATATTAGGAGGAGGCAGATAGAGCACACAGGCTGAAAGCCTGGACCATTCCACCCCGCTGGACTAGCACTGGGTGCCCAGTTCCAAATCCTTGACTGGCAGCTTGAGTCCCAGGGAGGAGGTTCCCAGGGGGTCGATCATGTTCTTGTAGCGCTCCCCACGGTGTTGAGCTAAGAATGGCCCCCAGTCTGGCTGCGGCGAGCACACTAACTTCAGCCTCTGTGAAGAAGTCAAAGACGCATGTGGTTACGGAAGTAATGGGCACCACCCCCACACCCAGGGGCTGCGCAGCTGCAGTGGCCCCCAAACTGCCCAGAAGCAGGTTTGCCACACCCCTGCTTAGGCCCAAGAGAGGTGGTCAGGAAGGCCGGTCCCCTTAAGGGACTAGCCCAGTATAATAAAAAGGAACCGCAGGGTAGATGACTTGCAACTATTGGTGTCACACTACAGGCAGTACTACAATTGCCACAAGTTTGTCTTGCACAAAATTAATAAAGGACAAAGGGTCTAAGCTCTAATTATGCCTTTGTTCCCTCCAAATGACAAGAGTCTAAGACCTACAGCCTATGAAATACTTGTGCTCAGTTCCTTCTGTTCTTTTGTCTCAACAGAGGATTGCTACATTAAAATAATTGGATTTGGTTTAGCATATTTTCCAAAAGTACATAAATTACCCAAAACCCAAAGATACACTGCCAAGAGTGAGCAAAGGTTTTAATGATCTATTGACAAAAATATACACTTCTGACTTGGTTCGGTAGTGCAGGTTCTTACAGGCAAGCTAAAAATAATGGGCGTGCCTCTACTCCTTCAGCTGATGCTCTCACGGAAAACATAATTTGTCTGAAACAATTTCTAGAAAAAAGAAAAACAGATTTCTGACTATATAAGAGGGAATAATTATATGCTTATTACCTACTAAAGTAAAGCTGATTCTTATAGCTGTTAGCTTAAGCTCCCCTTAATCATCATTTTGCGGCCTTTGTGTCCCAAATCAGCCGTAATAAATTTGCAGAGCTGACTCGTTGGTTTAGAGGACTTAGCCTAAGACAACAGCAGCAGGAGCTAAAACTGGGTTCTGTTTCAAGGGAGAGAGATTTCTGGGGCTCGTCGTGCGGAGGTTGAGCTGCGGCAGGCAGGAAGCCTCTCTGGCAGAAAATGGTGCCAGTTTACCCCAGGGGACGAGTGGAGTTTCCTGAGGATGCAAGCTAGAAGGCAAAGACTCCGGCGCCTCCCCTTAACAACTCCAACTCCATCTGCAGGCCAGAGGGCACAGAAGACACGGGCCCGCCACTCCCTGGGGACACGTACTTTGTGCCCTCACTGTACACTGCTTCCTGGGGCCGCGAGCATCATGCCCTCGCCGTGCACCCACCATCTTCCCCTTCTAGGCCTCTTCCTTTTATCAGGCTGCTACGAAGCACCTCCATGGCCTTCTCTGACAGGTGTTCCTTCCGCCCAGCCCAGGGCCTCTCCCACCTGAGCATGCAGCGGGGACACCTGCAGCGCAGGCCAGGGCGCCATCTCCTGCATATGCTGGCTCACTGGTGCTGCCTGGTACCCAATCATGTGATTTCTCACATCCTCATAGGACAAGCAGCATGCTGTGGTGCCCACTAGCCCAGGATCCTCAACACAGGGCCAGGGCTGCAGGATTCGCAGCGTCCCTAGGCAGGGGACTTCTCGTAAGTGCTTCACAGCTGGCTCAACAAATAGCAGTCCCCTTCCTGCTCACTCTGGAGTGATGCTAGGGATTCTTGGCATCATGGATGGGAAATGGGTCAGGCAAGAGATTAAGCGACACTGTCCTATCTCATTTCAATGACCGCTAGGACTCTAATGAAGTCAGACAGTGATGGGAGTCAGCTAGAACCCGGCAGTCATTCCTAACACAAGGAAAGGCAGAACAGGTAGTGACTTTAAGGTTAACAGGATGGAAGGAGGCTTAGAGGAGAACATTCAGAGAGGGAAAGCTGATGTGTAGTTAAAAATGAGTCACTGGGATTTAACTTGTGGCTGAAGGGGAGGAGGTGAAAGACCCAGGAAAGAGGAGACGCCCATCATTTATTCCCCAGGGCTGTCACCACACTGAGGAATTGTGTAATAACAGCTCAGCCTGTGAGTTGGCTGAGCCCTCCCTTTAGAGGAATAATATGTAATAAAACTGGGTTTCATAGAAATGGTGGCAACTGTAATCCCTTAATAACCAAGTCTCCCTCTTGAATAAGTTTACTGAATCTTTTGTTTTATAAAACAAAGAGCTTTTAGGGGCCCTCCCCTGGGAGAGGTTGGCAGGCGAAAGGCACGAATAGAATTACCTCAATAAATCTGCCAGGGGCCAGGTGCATTTTTATCACGAACATAATTGGGATCCAGATAACAGAACAGGCGAGCATGAGCCATCCAAGCACCATGGACCAGTTGGGGTAGCGGTAGGAGCCGTAGGTCATGGGCTCCCACTGGTAAAAGCTGAAGCACAGGATGAACTGGGAAGAGAAGAGACACGGATGCGTTAGGACGGCGACCGGAGCGGATCACTCCTTCCACAGGCGTGCGCGGGAGCCCCTCCCAGGCGTCTGACGCTTTTATCTCTGTATCGCATCTCATATCCACATTTGCGCTGAAACGGAATTTTCCAAATGAAGAAACTGAATTTCAAAGAGATGAAGATGACACACACTGCGCGGCTGGCTCTGCACTTGCTGTCCCCTGGGAACGGAGCCACGTGCAAGCACGCACAAATGCGCACGCAGTCAGGCCGAGGGGCCAAGCGGAAAGGCCGCCACCGAAGCACGCACTGGGGCCGGCTGGGCAGAAGGTGGACGTCTCTAGGGGGTTGCCTTTTTCCATAATGAATGGCCCAGCTTTAATGAAAAGAAAGAAACCCAGAAAATTTATGTAATTGAATTTTTAACGTCCTGACTCTGCTGGGCTTTCTCCCTGACGGGGCGTGGCCACTTCCAGAAGCTGCCAGCAAAGGCTCAGACCCAAAGTGGTTCCCAAGCAGCGACTAAGCCAGGAGTCTGGTCCTGTAATAAGCTGTGGGACAGTGAGGACGTGCGCGGCTCCTCTGCCCTGGACTCCAAGTGAGCAGCCTCATCACCCCATGGCCAGCCGAGTGCCCAGAGACTAGCACGCCAATCTAGGCTCCCCCACTAATGAGCTGAAGGACCTTGGAGCCTCAGACCCCTCTGCTAGCAAGTGACTCTGGTTCACACCATGTGCAGAGCCAGGGGCTCAGGAAACAGCGGTCCGGGCTTTGCTCTAGAGCTCTTGGCTTTAGGACCGGTGAGCACTGTCGCCATCGCGGCAAGCTTTGGCTGGCAATAGCAGCGAGATCCTCCTGAGCCCTGGACCCACACGGCTGAGAAGGACACGGGGACAGAGGTGCTGACACAGAGGCACCTGCAGAGATGGAGAGGGGCTCTGCTGCTCCAGCCCAGCCTTCCAGACGGAACATTGCCCAGAGATGATGCGACTCCCTGGACTGACCCCGCCTACGGTAGCTGCAGCCCAGAGACTCCCTTCGCTTGTCTTCTCCGGCTCCGCCTCTCTTGCCCTATCAGAACCTATGAAATAACTGCCTGAAAATGACTGCAGGAAATTATGTCAGGGAAAATAACATATGGAAGTGTTTGGGGGGAATCAGGCAGCACTACACTTCCTGATGTAAAGTACTATATTATTGTTCCAAAGCTGCCGGGGCAAGCATTATTTCCACGCAATGATAATTCAATATATTGAATTACACAGCACAGGCAACACCAGCCTGGATCAACTGTTGAGGAAGAGCTGCTCCTACGGAAAGCACTACTCCAGGCCCCTTCTTGAACACGTGCCCTGTAGAGTTACAAGCGTTATTAACCAGGCTACGGGAGGCATGGCCCCCGTAATTATGGGAACCTGCTGCATTTCATTGACTATATAAATAGCAACGTGTCTGCTTATGTGTGAGCGTAAGTCAGTAACATGATCTGACTGTGTATACAATAATTGTGTGGCGAATATTCATAGCTCTATAAATCCATGAGGGCATATATAAAAATGATCAATTTTAGTTCAGGGACTCTGAAGCAATTTAAGCGCCTAATCTTAGCCTATCCCAGCACATCACAAAGATTCACTTTACAGCAGGGTGCACGCAGTACAGGAGCGCTGGGTCCTTTGTTGCCCGTTTCCAGCACAAATATCGCTTCTAACTCAGAGGCATAAATTTGCTCTCTGTGGAGCTACTTCTCCCTGCCACGGCAGCCTTACCCAATCCCTGCCCTCCGGCGGACCTGACCGTGAGTGGTGGTCATCTGGCCACCAAGTCAAGTTGGTGGCCTTTGGCTCAGTGGCAGCCAAAGGAGGTGCTGGAGGCTCACAGGTTGGTGAGGACAATGGACCTGATCATGGAACTGACAGTATCTAACTGTCCCTCGCTTCTCGATGGCACAGAAAGAAAACGCAATCCAATTTCTTTCTGAGGTGCTCTACAATTTCATGACATGAAAATTGAAATTTCATTCGCATTGAAACTCAAGTAAAGCACAGCTTAGATGAAGAACTTCCTGAAAAAGGCCCAGCAAGTCTCTTGAATTCCTCTTTTCTAACACCGTGCTTATAAAGACTAAAACACAAAACTCCACTTGGAGAGGATAAGTGGGATTTCCAATGCAGGGCAGAAGCCCCGACATCCCTGGACTCAGCTGTCAGCTCTGACATCTCCAAACCTCGGAGCACATCTATAAAATGGGATCACTTCGAGCAGAGAGAGGGTGGTCATAGCCTTCGGAGACAAGGTCCCTCAGACACCTCCTTCACAAGGGACCTGGACACTGAGCAGCTGGTTGTGATGCGTAAGACGCTTCTCCAGAGTAGAGCAAAATTCTCTCAAGCTTCTAGAACAGGAGGAAAAGAAGGCAGAAATAAATTCTACCTTGGACTTAGCAAAGAGTGTACCTCCAGGAGCGATAGCTGAGGGACACAGCCACAGAGAAAGCGAGCTCAGTGAGCCTGGCGCTAAAGGCCCCCTCCGGGACTGCACGGCTCCCTGGGGAAACCCCAGGGCCTCACACACACTCCTCCTGAGCCCCGCCTGTGGGCCGTGGGGCTTCCCAGACAAATCCCACCCTCCTCTCCAGGATGACATCTGTGTCAGCGCAGACAGAGAACTACAGTCCCTAGTAGCTCTCTTGTCATATTCTCTAGCTTTTCAGGAAGAAATCAGGACATTTTGATTAAAACTCACTCTGTGACAGAAACAAAGAAAAAAAAATAAAGGAAGAAAAGCAGGAAGGAAAAAAAAAGGAAAGGAAGGGAAGATTTTTATTTGCAGTTGTATTTTTATCCATTCTGCCTTGTGCTTTTTTTAAATATTTTGTTGGTATATATTTTGATGCATAATTGTATTCATTTTGAGAAGTATAACCAAAAAAGAAGTAAACGTTAAATAATGTATCATAGCGAAAGACATTGAAATGGTTTCCCCTCAAAAATATTCAAAATACTTTCCCTCACTTCAAACATACGTATCTCATTATTCTTGGCAATGTGTCTTTTATCTTAATATCTTTTTATTATCTTAATTATCTTTTAATCTTAATTATCTTTTAATTATCTTATTTTTTTAAATTTAAACATTCACCCTATATTTTGATCAGCCTACTCCTCGTCTTCCCTTGATCTTTTTCCTCATCTGCAAGCCGGCTGCATCCTGTGTTTCTTAAAAAAAAAAAAAAAAAAGCTACATGCTTGCAGCGCCTGATAATTGTATTTGTTGGTCTGTTTCTTTTTTTTTTTTTGGTCTGTTTCTTGAACGAGATGTGTGTACCAGTCAAACAGAAGCTTTTAATCTGGTTTCTACTGCCACCTACCGGCCTAATCAGACATTACAACTTCCTTGGGATTTGACCACAGGATCCCAGGAAGGAAAGAGGCCCAGGAGCTAGAAAGGAAGGGAGAGCAGAGCCTGATCTCCACCAGTGATTATACTGGAGAGCTGAGTGAGGGAGGCAGCTTGCAGCAAATCGGAGAGGTGGCAAGATGCAAGTTCAAGTCCCTATGCAGATTTGCTGACTCATGAAAGGCTCCAAGCTTTAAAAAGATGAACTGCAGACGACCCCAAAATGTTACCTTCACGCAGAAGGATGACAAGATAGTTTTCCAAAGCACGAAAAATGAACAGCAAAGGTCTAATTGATGGTAGTTTAGCTGTAGAGCAACTGCGCCAAGCACTAGCTCTGGAGCCGCCTGACCTGGGTTCGAATCCAGACTTTTGCTAATCACAAGGTGGACAATGTTGGGCAAGTCACGTATGCTCCGGACTTTAGTTTCCTCATCTGCAATGTGGAGATCATTGCAATGCCTGCCCCAGGGGGCCTATTACAGTTTACATCAGAACCTTTCCAAATACCCCTATGTATGTTCAGAGGTGGGGCTTTAGGAAGGTGATTGGCTCTTAGGTCCCATACTGGTCAGTGGATGCATCCACTGAAGAATGAACTTGCCCTGGGAAGTGGAAGAGGAAGCCCCTGGGGATGAACTGGAAGGGTGCAGTCCGCCCCTCCCTCTTCGCGCTTCCCTGCGCCGTGAGGTAAGCAGCGCTCCTCCGCCAGACCCTGTTGCCAAGCCCCTCCTGCCCTGGAGTGGCAGGGTACAGACTGAATTCTCTAAAACCCATCAGCCAAAGTAAATCTCTCTTCTTTTAAGCTGTGGGTTTCAGAAATGGAGCTACATGCCTCCCTAAGGATAAACAACAGTGACTAATATCCTAAATCGGCGTCAATTACCTTCAGAAAGCCAGGAAGCGTCACTAGCCCGGCCCCCTACAGGAAGAGCCCCCGCGCTACATTCACGCCCCCTTGCTTTCCCATTTGGTCCTAAGCTAGTCAATCTTACCTAAGCAGTTGTGCTTGGTATCTTATTGGTGGACCATAATTTTGTCCCACCTCATGCCCACCCAGCAAGTCCCCACCTTAGACTCACCTCACCTCCTGGTTTTGCTCTATAAAAATCCCCAAACAAGACAGCTTCCTTAGCAACCCACTCGGTTCCCTTCTATCCTCTCAGAAAGAAGCTTTCCTTCCCCTCAATAAATATGTTCTGCTCTTTAATAAATAAATAAATATATGTTATGGGTGTCAGGAATTGTGTCCTAGTACAGTAAAGTGACTAAGAGCTACCAAGGGAGACAGAGGAGGCCCCCCAAGCAGAGTCCGGAACGTGCCGGCATGGGACGCGTACTAGCTGTGGCCGCTACTTGCAAGCCAGATGTAAGGCAGACCCATCTAATGGGCGATACTCCGAGGGGTGCTGCAAAGACCCGTGCCTTCGTGCAAGCGCTGCACTTGCCCCGCAAGTCTCTTCACCTCTCTCAAGGTCAGTTTCCACACCTGAAAGACAAGCATAATACCCTCCCCCAAGCTTCCCAGGTTCCCCCGGGGCACGTGCATCTCCCAGTGTAATTGTCACACATGCTTGCGCGGCGCCATCCACGTGAGGAAGCACGCAGCCTTACGGTTAGGATGGTTGGGGTTACAAACGCCCAGCAGACTTTCCAGAAAATGTTCGGCTGGAATCCAATCATCATCTCTATGTCTTCACAGAATCTCTGCAAGCCTGCAGATAAAGAAGCAGAGAGCAAGTGTGAGGTGCGGAGCCCCTGGGGAGGAGGGACAGGCGCCACTGGCTGGAGGTGGCCCCAGTCTGCTGTCCATCTGACCTCTATTATGCAGAGACGCACCAGACAAATGACTTATTGCAGGAAGATTAGGACAAATGGAACATTTAAATAGATGCTAAACACCCTCTGCAGTGAGGTGCAGACACAGTGACATAAAAAGTTCAGTTCTGGCCCAGATGTCTCAGCACGGCCACAGCCTGGATTGTCCGTGTCCGTGCTGTTCTGAGCCAGCCCTGTGCGCTTACGGAAAAACCTGACGCAACCAAGTAAGGCTGTGCTTCACAGGACAATGTGTATGTTACATGGAGTAGAGTGAAAATGCTTTCAAGTGTTTCAAAATATTGCAAGAATTTCCTGAGAATGCACATCTTTCGAAATTTTAGATTTAGTTTTAGCATTGCTTTTGATGATGTTTTTAGGATTCCATCCTTAATCATGTTATGCCATTCTCTTCTGCCCCCCAGTGTATTTCTTTGTTTGCTTTTTTTTTTTTTTTTTTT
>NDGN011466424.1:0-22230 GCA_002564285.1 Tympanoctomys barrerae
TTGAACTCAGGACCCTGCGCTTGCCAGGCGAGCGCTTATTCTACTGAGCCATCTCCCTGGCCCAGCCTGTGTGTTTTAAATGAAGCCAGTCGTTTGTGTTGTTGATGCAAATACGCCTCCGATGACAGTTACATTCAGATACGTGTAGGTGGGACATAATTCACCACTTCCGGACTCCTGGTCAGTGGTTGTCAGGGTGGTCACCAGCACTGTCACATTCATTTTTAAAGTGTTTTCCTCATCTCCCAAAGAAGTTCCACACTCACTGGCCATGCCCGTTCATCCTGCCCGGTCCCGCAGTCCTGTGTGGCCACCCTGTACGTTACATCCTGTCCCTGTGGTCTGTCTTCTGGGACACAGCAGGTGAACATAGCCGTGTGGCTTGTGGCCCTGCAGAGGCGGGCTCTGCAGCGAGCACACTTTAGGCGCTGAAGTGCGTGGCTCTTGGACTCAATTTAGAAATCACACTGACCCGTGTGTGTAACGTGGCGTCCCGCCATCCTCCCTTTGCTCCTAGAATTGGTTCCTTCACTCATGAGCAACCTGCTGAACCCAGATGCCATTTTCTCCAACAATGAAATGAGCCTGTCAGACATCGAGATCTACGGCTTCGATTACGACTACACCCTGGTGTTCTATTCAAAGCACCTCCACACGCTCATCTTCAATGCGGCTCGGGACCTTCTCATCAATGAGCACCGGGTAAGGTCACCAGTCTTGGGGGCCTGGCCAAGATCCCCACCTGCCTGTATGAAGGGTTTCGTGAAGGATGAAATAAAAGACAGAACAAACTTAGTAATGCATAGCAGGGGGCAGGGAGGTCAGCGCCTCAGGATGGGCAGACAGAGACTCTGGGTGCAGCCACTGCTTACTGGATGTCCACAGTGTTGGGGGGATCAGAGGACACAGAGGGTGGTCTTAAGCTAATGAGGATCTTGAGCTGGAACATCTTTAGGCTTGGGAGAAGGCAGCCCAACCCTCAGGGGATGATGGGAAGGCTCTTGTGGTGACGCCAATCATCCCCAGCCTCTGTTCATCCCTGAGGGGAGAAAGTGAACCAGCCCTTGTGAATTTGTGTCCCCAGCCTTCACGGGGCCCTGCCCTCTCTGCGGGTACTAAAGAACAGGCAGGCAGGTCCCCTCCTGGCCGCGCCCCTGCCCGACTTCTGGAAGCTGTTTTGTAAGTCGATGCGGAGCAGGTGTGCGGGCCTTGTTTCTCTGCAGATTTCTGGGTGACGCTGCTCTGGAAGACAGCTGTGTCTAGAAAGATCTTTGAACTTTGTGTCTATGTTTTTATGTTTATCTCTTGGGCAAAATAACACCCGAGGGAGGACCTGGTGTCTTGGCTGAGTGCATCTGCTCCCTTGTTTGGGTAGGACAGCACCCCGGTCCTTGCACAGCCCCATGACCTGCCGCCTCGCGACTTCTGGTTACGAGGACCCCCTCAGACACTATGATGCTTTTCCTGCAGGCCTGGCTGGATTGCTTGCTTCTATGGAGTATTTGAATGTCTTCTGACACAGAGCATTTTTGAGGTTGTAATGAGGGAAAAGAAAGCCAGCCCTGAGATCCCAGCACATCCTCCTGCAGTGGCTCAAGGTGTTGCCACTGGCCGGTGTCCAGGGCCAGCTCCTGTGAGTGCTCCACCTCTGCCCAGGAAGTGGGGTGACCACAGGCCAGGGCGCACGTGCAGCTTGCCTCTCTCCCGTCCCTCCTTCCTGTGTTCCCTGGAGCCTTCCTGCCATCCTCCAGGAGCGAGGCTGGCACAAGGCTGGCGCAGAAGCAGGGGGGCTGAGGATGGATGGATCCCAGTGTTGCCGTGGAGACCTCTCTGGCCTGAGGGTGTGGCCAGCCAGCTGGGCCCGTGCAGTGCCGAGCCAGGGAAGGGGCCAGCAGGACAGATGGCCAGTGTGGGGGTGTGGCTGGGGACCCAGACCTGCATGTGCCCACGTTCCCCTCAGACTTCTCTTTGTCCAAACTGCTGTGTGTCCCAGGTCATTCTCATGTGGACCTCTACTCTAGGGGCTCTGGCTTGTGTGGGGGCTACATGCAGAGGCTCTGAAGTGAAGACGCTACAGTGTGTAGCTGGCGCTTGAGGGCGGGGCATCACCTCCCTGGTTCTGGACACTGTGCTTTTATGATCCTGGCCGTTTGATCCAGGATGTTCCCTGATCCCTTTGCCATGATGCCCAGGCTGAGCCTAAGCACATGTCCGTCCTGCTTCAGCCTCCCACGTGGTGGGATTAGGGTGGGCACGCTGCACTCAGCCCTGACCCTGTGCTTTCTTTTATCACTTGTTTTAAGCAGCTCATGTTTTCTAGACCTGAAATGTCAAGTGGCATTTGGCAAACATAGCCTTTCCTTTTGCTGCCCTGGAAGAGTAATGTGGCTGCCCTGGCCTCTCCTCAGCCACCCTACACCGGGGCTGTGGCATCTCACCTCAGGCCAGCTGCAGCCTCCTCCCTCCCTCCCTCCCTTCCTCCCTTCCTTCCTTCTTTCCTTTCTTATTTTTTGAGACAGGGTCTCACTATGTAGCCCGGGCTGGCCTTGAACTTGCAGGGATCCTCCTGCCTCAGCCTCCTGAGTGCTGGGATTGCAGGTGTGCACCACCACACCCAGCAAACGTCAGCATTTTCTGGACATTGATGTGATCCTGAGGTACAGGGCGCTGTCCTGACAGTGCTGCTGTCGATTGCTCAGGGTAGGGATGATGGCCTCGAGCCGACTCTGGGGCACGTCTTTATCGCTGACTTCTCTCTTCACCTTGACCAAATCACCCAGTTTCTCTGGAACTCAGCTCCCCCCCCCCCGCCCGTGTAAAATGGGCCTAGTGAGTGCTCTCTGCAGGGGCACCTAGAACGTGCGCAGTGGGTGTCACCCGTTGTGATTTTTATTGTTTCTAACTTCGTGACAGTCCTCACCCCTCTGCTTTACATCTGCAGAAACTGAGCCTTGGAGCCTTAAGCTGCTGCTTGCTGCGGGCCAGCAGGCGACCACTTTGCTTCCCATCTGCCTGTTTCCGTGGCGCTGAGCATACCTTTCTTCCCTGTGGGTTGTTGTTCAGATGAAAATTAAAAATTCATGAAAATGAAACATTTATGAACATAAAACATTTACGAAATCGGGAGGGGCCCGAGAGCAAGTAGCTGGCGCAGTAGACGGCGAGTCACGGGGCGGACCCCTTGGGCAGAGGAGCACCCAGGGTCCCCTTGCACGATGCCCGCGTGGCCTGTCCAAGTGTCCCAGTCTTAATTATGCCAGCTGACCGATGGAGTGGTTGCGAGGACGCCCTTCTTTCTCTTGCTCTCACGAGGCACAGTGATTCTTCCAAGAAGCGGGGCGGGCTCTGTGCTCCCTGCCAAGACCAGCAGCTCTGTGCCTGTGGGGACGCGGACACATTTGTTTTTGAGACACAGTCATGGAACAGGAAGCCTGCAATTTAGAGTCTTTCCAAAAAGCAAATGTAAGAAGTTCCAGCTCCTTCATAATTACTTTTTAAAAAATCAGAACAAATTTTGATAAAAATGGAAAATTTGAAGAACCAGGTAGTCCTGCATAATGACAGCTGGCGTTTTCCTTCACACATCCGCCAGGGACCTGGGAAGAGGCATCTGCGGAAGGGCTGCAGGCTTCCTCCCCAGGGTTCACACACAGGCAGCATCACATCGGCGGGCGCCGGTGGTCACCCGCTTGTCACCCCGAAGCTGCCACGCACCTCGGCCCGGGTCCCGTACCCACACTGTCGGCAGGTCTGTGAGCCTGTTCTCTCTTGGTAAAACACATGTGCGGTCTGGGGTTGTTAGCGGCTGAGGCCGGGCGCGGTGGCGCACGCCTGTCGTCCCAGCACTCGGGAGGCTGAGGCAGAATTGTCATGAGCTGAAGATCAGCCTGCGCCGCACCGAAAACCAGGACACTGAAGTGGCAGAGATAGCAGGAGCTCCTGTCCCTGTCCCGGCGTGATGAAAGCCTCGGGGTCACTGTGTGCTTTGTCTGTTCTGTGCCTTCTGTGACGTCCGTTCTGACCCTGTTCAAGACACCGTGCTAGTTTCTGTCTCCTTCGGCTCCTGTGGCTTTGGCAGTGTGACTTCTTCCTAGTTTGGTGGCCTTGACAGTTGTGAGGAGTGCTGGTCAGAGTGTGTAGGATGCTCCTCTCTTGGGATTCTTTTTTTGGTTTGGCCTCGAATTTTTGGTGATCTTCTTGCCTCAGCCTCCCAGTGCTGGGATCCCAGGTATATGCCACTGTGCCCTGGCTCAGGGTTGATTATGTGACGGTGCTGGGGCTGGGCCTTGCGTGACCAGGCCTGGTTCAGTACCAGGCCACTCCCGCATGGTTCTGTGACTCCAGGTGGGGTCCCAGCTCTGCTCCTCAGATTATTCAGCAGTGAAACAGGCCTTGGTGGTTGCCCACTGGCGTCGCAGGGTAAGCAGTCATGAGAAGGCCTGGCCTGGTGAGGCCCGCAGCCACCCTGGGAGAGGTCCAGTGCCTCTGATCCTCCAGGGTAGAGGTCTTGAGGCTACCACTGCTGGCAGAGCCATGTCGCTGTAGGGGGCCTGCGTGGGTTTGTGTCACGTGTGTCCATGGAAATGCGGCTCCGCACAAGGCGCTCAGCCTGGAGATGCCCACAGGCAGGAATGGCCTCTAGGCTAGAAGGGGTTCATGAAGGAGCCCAGTGGAACCTTTGAGTCAGAGCTTCCTGCAGCCAGGCTTGAAGGCCTGCCGTGTGCCCTCAGCCTGGTGCAGTGGGGAAAAGTCACCTGCCTGTGGCCTGCCACGAGGAGATGTGGCGTGGCATGGCGTGGCGTGGCATGGCGTGGCGTGGCATGGTATGGCAAGCAGCCTTCTGGGTTTGGATGCGCTGGGTCACTGCTTGCACGGTTTCCATCCCATGCCAGTTCAGATCAGGAGCAGAGTGGCAGGGGGCAGAAGCTGACTCTGTCCTCTGGCCTCAGGGTGGCTCGGGCTGGGTCCTTGGTGCCTTGATGTCCCCTTGGGCAGGAGTGGTTTGACGGCTCGGAGGCTTGGGGTGCCTCCTGGGCCAGCGGGTGTGGGGGCTGCAGTGTGAACGCTGGGCTGGGGTTGGGGGCAGGTTGTGCTCGGGATAGTGGGTGGGGGCAGTCTGGCTCCTGCCTGCTACAAACAAGAGGCAGCGATGGGTCGGGGCAGAAGTGGAAGGGCTTAGCGGCCTGAGAGACCTGGGGCAGAGGGAAGGGAATGCGAGGTTAGGAGGAGAGGAGCCAGGAGGGATAGATCCAGGGGTGCCGGGCAGCAAGGGGGTGCTGGGGCCAGGAGATGGTGACTCAGAGCAGAGGGACAGTGTGCTCTGTCCCCCGCTGCCTCCCCCAGTCACCTGGACAAGGCCAGGGCTGGACCCTGGGGGTGCTGTCAGCTGAACTTCATTTTCCTCTTCGCAGTACCCCGCAGAAATCAGGAAGTACGAGTATGACCCCAACTTCGCCATCCGCGGGCTGCATTACGATGTCCACCGGGTAGGTTCCCCGTTTGAAATAAAACGCTCTCTGCTGAGTGGGAAACTTGGATTTAAATTGTGTCCTTTGGGCTGCAGAGTCACCTCGTTCCAGTGGATTTGCAGAAGCCTTCTGGAGGGGACTGAGTGTGGGAAGGCAAAAGTGTATGTCCCTCTTGGGCAGGAGTTTCACTGTCATTTTCTTGGGGTTGGAGGAGTAGCTAGTTGCCACATCTGGTTTTCTTTTGCTGACCAGCCGTTTCCTCAAAAAGCACTTCTGGCTGGGGTGGTGGTGCATTCCTGTGATCCCAGCTCTGGGAGGCTGAGGCAGGAGGAGCGCACATTCAAACTCCGCCTGGGCAATTTAGCCATTTAATGAGGCTCTGTCTCAAAAAATAAAAAATGGGCCAGAGATGCAGCTTCTTGGGAGGCCCTGCGTTTAATCCCCAGGGATATAGAAAACAAAGAAATAAAAACCACTCTATATGAGGAGGAAGGCCGTGGGAAGCGGTGGTTCTGCGGCAGGCAGCCCAGCAGGCTTTGTCACCAAGCGGACTGTGCCTCGTCCCACGTGCAGGTTGGCCCGCTGCTGACCTGCGCCTGTCTGTTTGTTTAAAGGCAGTGCTGATGAAGATCGATGCTTTTCACTACATCCAGCTGGGCACCGTTTACAGGTAAGCGTGAGAGTCGCGCAAAGCTGCTGCCCACAGCGGCCTGTGGCTCTGCTGTGCTGGAGAAGGCGGACGGGGCCTCCTGCCCTGTCCCTGGCGAGAGTTTGGCTGTGGGGTCTGCTCAGGTGCCACAAAGGAATCAGGGGANCTTTTTTTTTTTTTTTTGGCCAGCTTAGCCCACCCTGGGGGCAGGGCTGGTGTAGCATGTGGTCCCGGGGATGGAACTGTGGTCCCTGCGTGCTTGCCTAAGCAGGCGCTTTGGACTGCTAAGCTGTCTTGCCGGCCCCTGTAACTTTTTTCTTTTCTTTTTTTTTGTGGTACTGGGGATTGAACTCGGGACTCTGCACTTGCCAGGCAAGCGCTTATTCTACTGAGCTAACTCCCCAGCCCCCCTTCCCCCAACTTTTAAATTTGAAGCTTTGTCCTCTTAAATGCTGTCATTTGGGCGAGAGATTTGTGCCCAGTTCCTTCCTACACCCTGAGGAAGGTGCCCCTGTCCTCACTTAGGCTCTTCTCTCTGAGACTTCCATTAATTGTCTTTGAAGTCGAGAAATAGGTCACGAAAGGAAGCTAGGAACAGCAGCACCACAGGGGACAGGAGTAGAGCTGTGCGCCCCCTTCTGCCCGCTTCAGATGCTTCGGAGGTTTTGTCTCCTGGTCTCCCGCCCAGCTCCCCTTCTTTCTCCCCTTCCCTCTCTCCTGCCCCCGTTTCTTTCTCTCTCCACCATCCACACACATAATGTATAAATAGGCATATGCTGGCTCTTCTGCCTCCTGCTGTCTGTCAGATTTACGCCCTGCTGCGGCAGAGGAGGACGAGGCTCCCTGGCACACTGTCCCTCTCGCGGTCACTCTGAATCCTCCCAGAGCCCCAGTGTCCCCGCTGTGGGCCGCTTCCGTCAGCATGGCCCTTGCACCAGCATGCCCCTTTGGCCTGGTCTCCAAAGCTAGCAAGTGCACTGAGAGTGTTTCTTCCCTAGTGCGACGTCTGGCTCTCCTTACACGTACTAATCTTGTTTTTTATTTGCTCAGTTCTCTGCATGGGTGTGTTAGTCACTTTCCGTTGCTGGGACACAGTGCCCGACAGCCACAGCTTAAGGCAGGAAGGGTTTGTTTTGGCTCCACGTATGGTCCATAGTCCACGGGCCCCGGGCAGGGGCAAGAAGCTGAGGAGAAGGAGAGGGACAGAGGGAAGGAGGAGGTGGACCCCCAGCCTGCGCCTGCTGGTGCCTCCTGAGCAAGTGTCACCTCCCATGTCATGCTTGGCTGTGAGCTCACTGGGACCCGACCCAAGCCCCATGGCCTGGTCACCTCCCAAAGACCCCAGTTCTGAAGCCCTGAGGCTTGCGGGATGGGGGTGGGGGTGGGTGTGTGGCTGTAAACTCTAGCAGTGGCTTTCCCTATTTTTCCCCCAATGTCCTCTGCCTCTTATCAAGTATGTATGTGGTTTTCAATAATAATAAAAAAAAATTTTTTTGAGATAGGGTCTTGCAGTGTAGCCCAGGCTGTCCTCAGACTCATGGTGGTCCTCCTTCCTCAGCCTCCCAGGTGCTGGGATGACAGGCATTTGTACCACGTCCAGCACTTCAAGTATTTTGGATGATCTCTTATTTTTCCTTATTTAAATTGCTTGTTCCCTCCATACTATACCCTCAGCCCTTTCTAATTTATTTCAAATTTTGAGACAGGGTTTCATTAGGTCTCTAGTTCAGGTTAGGTTTGAACTTGTAGTCTTCCTGCCTCAGCCTCTGCTTGCTGGGATGGCAGCCCCGTCGCATCGGCGTCAGGCAGCTGTGCACAGCCGGGGGAGGCGGGTGGCATCGCTGCAGCCTGTGTCTGTGTCTGTATCTGTGTTTTCAATCCTGGGAGCCCTGCGAGCAGCTGTGACTGGTGGCATCGTGGGCACGCAGCACAGGCCAGCTGCCCCTGGCAGCCCCTCGCTTCCCCCACCGTGAGACAGGACACCTAGGCCCAGCGAGCCCCTGTGATTGATCCAGGAAAAGCTCCTGGCCATGCGGGCAGTGGGGGTTGGAACCACAGAAAGCTGGGGCAGCCCTGCACTCCCCCCACCCCTGGAGGCCGTGAGGCCGGTGCTGGTCTAGATTCCTGCAGTCACAGGACCCGACTGTCCCTGTGCCTTCCCCAGCCCTGGGTGACTGCCTCTGGGGTCCGGCTGATGGCATCTTTGCCCCTGATGCTTAGTGGCTTGGGCCCTAAGGGTTCAGCCTGCATCTGTGGTGGCGTAGCAGCCGGGCATGAGTGGACACAGACGCCCCTGGCAGTTGTGTCCTGTGTGTGTTTGTCTGTAGTCCAGGCTGCCTTGGACCTGTGTGTAGCCCAGGTTGGCCTAGATCTTGCAGTGACCCTCCTGCCTGAGCCTCCCAACTACTGGGATTACAGGCGTGCGCCCAGGGCTGACCACCAGGGGCATTTCTTAAACATAATATCAGAACACAGGCTGTGTTGAGTTGCGTGCCGAGTGGTCAGTCTGTGTCAGTGATAAAATCTGTGTCAGTTCCTTGTCATTCCTGCTGAAGCACAGCGTGCACTTCCGGCTGTGGTGTCCTTGTCACCGTTCATTTCTGGAGTGCAGGGGAGCTGGATTCCTCGCACACTCTGAGGCGGGCAGGTGGCCAGCGCTGGTTTGTCCTGGCACCGAGGAAGCTGGGCACAGTGTCACCGCGCTCCCTGCCCCGATACCTGCCCTTTCCCCCGTGCCTATCCACAGCAGCTTCTCTGCCCTCATGTGTGAATGATGTTGACAAAGAAAGCTGCCCAATGCTCTAGGGGCATCTGGGAGCCTGGTGCCGCAGGAAGCCCGGTTCTGTGCCTGTGTGGCCTGGCCAGAGATGGGCAGAACAGTGTGGTATTGCCTGCTGGGAGGGCTGGGGAGCAGGCCCTGCCTGTGCGTGCCAGGTGGGGGCTGCAGTGTCTGTTACGGACCCTGCTGGTGTCCCCACCGGGGCAACGTGTCACCCGGTGCCTTTGGCATCTGCGGGGCAGACGCCGCCTCACAGCGGCCATTCCAGGCGGCCTGAGTCCTTGATGGCGCTGTCTGCTTTTCCCAGAGGCCTCAGTGTGGTCCCCGACGAGGAGGTCATCGAGATGTACGAGGGGTCACACGTGCCCTTGGAGCAGATGAGCGACTTCTACGGGAAGGTAACGGCAGGGCGTTCCCGGGAGCATGGCCGCCGAGGGACAGCGCACCTGGTGGCTGGGTGGCATCTGAGACCACGCCAGGGACTGGTGTGGGGAGGCTTCCAGGGCTGGGTCCCCGGTTCCTTTCTCATTGCTCTTCCCTCCCATCCCCACCTTTGCTGTTTATCACTGCCTGTGAGGTGGGTCCCCACTTGCTGGCATGACTGCTAGGGGCCATCGGTGTGGGACTGGGCACCCAGAGAGAAGGGACAGGGCCACTCTCACCCCGTCTCCCCTGGATGAGATGCCTGCTGTGCTGTGAAGGATGGGAAACAAGGAGCGCACTTTACATCGCTGTTATTACAATCGCCTAGCTAGGCATAGTGGTGCACGCCTGTAATCCCAGCACCCTGGAGGCTGAGGCGGGTGGATCCCAAGTCGTAGCTCAGCCTGGGCAGCCCGGCTCCTTATCGAGATGCCCCATTTCTATATGAGAATCTCTTTTCCTTGTCGACCACCTGGGCCTGTTCTGGCTTCCCTGCTTGCGGGTCCCTGGGTCCAACCCTCCTCCCTGTCCGCAGAGTTCCCACGGCCACACCATGAAGCAGTTCATGGACATCTTCTCCCTCCCGGAGATGACGCTGCTGTCCTGCGTGAACGAGCACTTCCTGAAGAACAACATCGACTATGAGCCCGTGCACCTGTACAAGGACGTCAAGGTGAGGCTGCGGGACCTGTGCGGCTGGGCCTCCCCAGTGGCTGGGGGTGGGGCTACTAGTGTGTTTCTGAGCTCAGTGGTGGTGCATGCCTGGCATCCCAGCACTCGGGAGGCTGAGGCAGGAGGATCGCCTGGAGTAGGATGCCTGCCTGGGCCACACCGTGAGTTTGAGGCCAGCCTGCACTACACAGGGAGACCCTGTCCCAAAAACCCAAACAAACCAAAAAAAAACANGTGAAAGTCGCATGGGGGAAGGGTGTGGCTGGAACACATGTGCAGAGCCCCTTTTGTATGTTCTGACTTACATCCTGACCATGTATGTGTACATGTGTTTTTCAGTTTCATTAGATTGTGGGAACTTCTCAGTATCTAAAAATGCTTTGATGTTATTTACTTGATGTATATTTGTATGTATTTGTAGTATATAAAATACTTTGGGTGTGTATTTATATATAATGTTTGTTGACTTAAAATATGTATAATTTAAAAAGATATAAATTAAAAATATGTTTTTGTTGTGTTTATGAGTAAAGTTTTGACTCTCTCAAATCCTGGAATTTAGGAAGATGAAAGATAAATTGTAGATTCTCCATATCAGCCTGGTATTATTTGAGCTAAGTGTAAATATTTATTTAGTTACTTTGTTTTTCTGAGGCAGGGCCTCACAGTATAGCCCGAGTTGCCCATCCTCCTCCTGCCTCAGCCTCCCGAGCGCTGTGATTATGGGTGTGCACCGCTTGGCTCAACATGAGTGTTCAGTTTCTGCCCTGCTCTTTGCTCAGGGGCAGCTTCATCTTTAGGAGTCATGCTAGGAGCCCTCTGCATTTGTGGGGAGGCGTTCATTGCGAGCTCAGTGCCGAGTGCGTGGTGTGCATTGGCTCAGCAGGTCCTGGGGTGGGGCATGACGAGGCACAGAGAGGTTGTGTAACCTGCCCCGGCTCACACAGCTCCAGGCAGCAGAGCCTGCTGCGTGAGGCTTGTTACAGGCTTGTGTAACTGAGGCCTGCTTCCCCCAGCTCCTAGGCATTGGGGCCCTGCTGTGTGTTCATACTGCTCGGGAGCAGGCTCTGAGTTGGCACTGGATGGGGGGGGGCTGCCACCCCTGAGCCTGCCCAGCCGGGCCATCACCTCTTCCCCTGCCCCCGGTGCTGCCATATGTCAGTCAGGTCAGCTCTGTCCGAGGATCAGCTCTGTGATAGGCTCCGGCTGCTGGTGGCACCTAAGGGTGGGTCCAGCCTTTGGTCTGTGTCTGGGTTGCTCAGTCGGGTTGGGGCCAAGGGAGGGCAGGGAGGTGCCCAAGCCGGGCTCTTCCGGCAGGTGGCTGAGGTCTGCTGTCAGGACTGTCCTGTGGGATGCGATTCAGAGCCACGCCCCCGGGCGACTGAGCCTTCCCCAGATGGCACTGCAGCCGCCCCTGTCCCCGGGAGCCCTACGCTGTCCCTAAGGTGCTGCGTGTGCAGGCGAGCAGGGTTTAGACTTCTTAAGTGCGTGGCTTGTAGCTTACGGGGGCAGATGTTAGGGCCTGTGCCGGCCCACGTCTGCAGTCACTGACGCCCTGTGTGTCTTCCCAGGACTCCATCCGTGATGTCCACATCAAAGGGATTATGTACAGAGCCATCGAGGCGGACATCGGTAGGTCCTGGACGGGTCCGTTCGTCATGCCACTGTGGGCAGGACCTGGTGTCCCCAGCCTGCAGGCGTCTCTTTTGAGTGTCCTGCACAGCCCTGACCCTGGCTTTGTGCTGGTCTCCTGCTCTGGTGGTTGGCCGCAGCCACGTAGTTTCTCGGCTTAGTTCCAGGAGTGGGGTCTTTGCTTGGTGCCGTGGTTCTGTGCTCCGGAACCAAGTGCCCTTAAGACTTCACTCCCCACTGCGCCCCAGCTGGTAAGCGCTCCCAGGCTGCCGCCTTCCCACCCCACCCGAGAGTCTCTCTCTGCCCTCAGAGAAGTACATCTGCTATGCGGAGCAGACCCGCGCGGTGCTGGCCAAGCTGGCGGATCACGGCAAGAAGATGTTTCTCATCACCAACAGCCCCAGCAGCTTCGTGTGAGTGGCCTGTGTTCCCGCCGCTGCAGCCTCGCTTCCTTGTGCCGTTTCCTGTAGACGAGGGAAGCTGGGAAGAAGCATTTGCAGAAGTGGTTCCTCCCTCTAACTTGGGGCCGCGCGGGCCTGTTGTTCTAGGGACAAGGGAATGAGGTACATCGTGGGGAAGGACTGGAGGGACCTGTTCGACGTGGTCATCGTGCAGGCGGAGAAGCCCAACTTCTTCAACGACAGGCGCCGGTGAGAGTCCGCCCTCCCCGGGCACTGAGCGAGGGCAGCGTGTGGGGAGAGGTGGTTGGACTCCGCTCTGGATTTGTCGCCCCGCTAGCGAGCCACTGCGGGGCGGAGGGGTTGGCAGAGGGAGACGATTCTCTGTCCCCCTGGCTGCAGCAGACCCTGCGAGAACGCAGTAGGCCAAAACGCAAGAGTGAGGAGCCCTTAGAAGGTCAGGGGTTCGGCTGCAGACTCATGGGGAAGCCTGAAGAGAGCTAGGCCGCAGGTAGCATGAACCGCCGCCTGGCCGCGGGGGTGGCGAGTGCGAGGAGCACGTCTGCGTGTTGGTGGGAGCGTGAGCTGGACCCCCGCGATGGAAATCGTGTGGCGAGTCCTCCAGACGTGGAAAGTAGGACTTGCATCTGGCCCAGCTAGTCCCCTTCTGGGGGTCCTCCGTGGGACTTAGAAGCCGTCGCATCGCAGCGATCCGGGCGTAGCCCTGCTTGCCGCGGCACAGTGGACAATAGCTAAATCTGGAAGCAGACTGTCCTCCCACCAACGGATGGATGGGTGAGAAGTGGGCCTTACGCGCAGTGAGCACTACGGTGTCACAGAGAGGCCTGAGTGAGTTGTTTGTAGGAAAATGGATGCACCTGGAGGCCTCGTGTTAGGTGAAAGGAGGGGGTCCCACGGACGTCAGTGTCACGAGCTTTCTCTTATGTGAGAAACCCAACGTGTGACTAACCCTGAAGCCAATACAAGGTAGATAACAGGAAGCCCCCACCTGCGGGCCTGAGAATTCCTGCCTGAGGGTCCCAGAATAGCGCCTCTTCGAACAGCGGCCAGCTTGGGAACACTTACCTGTGTTTCTCTTGCTGCAAGTTGGTGGCCAGGCAGCCTTCTCCTTGGCTGAAATTCTGGGGTCCTGGTGACCCCCAAACCATGTGTGGAGATGAAAGGTACGGGGCAGGGTTGAGAGCCTCAAGGACTGTTGCCTTGCCCCTCCGACTTCTGTGGGTGCCCCATGGCTGCTGCGCCCGTGGCGGGGCCTGAACCGGGGCCTGCACACTGACTGCACCCCTTACCTTGCTGTTGATGTGGACAGCTGCGATAATACCCACACTGTATTTAGTGAGAAGTCAGAATCAACCCAGAGCCAGGGGCTGGGCAGACCGGCCAGTGCAGCACATCTGGACCAACACGGTGGGGGGGCGGGGGGGTGGAACGGGGGCAATGAGACCCCAAGACACCTGAGGGGAATGGATTATGTGTATGCGTTTATACAAGGCTTTGAAACTTGCATGGCCAGCACATGCTGCCCTTGAATAGGGCAGACGGTGGAATTCAGGGGTTTGCAGTTGGTAGAGGAGCTGCTTGCTGTTGCCCGGCCTAGGCCTTTGCCCCGTGTTGTAATGTTTCCCGTTTCTGTCACCAGACCTTTCCGAAAGGTGAATGAGAAAGGCGTCTTGCTCTGGGATAAAATCCACAAGTTGCAGAAGGGCCAAATTTACAAGCAGGTACCTCCCTCCCTCCCTCCCTCTCCTGCTCCTCCTCCCCTGCCGCTCCCTCCTGTCCTCTCTTGTCCCTCTTCCTGCAGCTGGTGGTCTGCATCACAGCCAAGGCCGGGCCGAGGCTTCCTGGGCCCCCAGCAAGGTCCCTTGAAGGCCCTGATTGTAATGGAGGCTCCCACCAGCATCTTTCCAATTTGCGAGTGCCCGAATTCACTCAAAACTGAATAGTTTTCTAAAACTGAAATTAAGATATGAATTTTCATGGACTGTCAAATTTAAGATACTGATAGTTAACTAGAAATTTCTAAGGCACATTCACCACAGCATCATATATACCCTGATCAATAATTATCCCCTCATGAGAGATGTTTTTTGTACAGCTTTAACGAGCTTTGTCGTATAAGGTTCTGAAGTGTTTGAAAGAATGTTGAATTGCTGAGCATTATTGTGTGTTTTTGTAATATTTATTTTCCTTATTCTTTTTTTTTTTTAATAGTGATGTGTTCTAGGTGGTTTATAGCAACCTATTGGATTTGTCAGAAAGTATATTTTCCAGGCTTTGAAAAATTAGATTTGATACTCCATTTTACTTCTAGAAAATCAACCTAAGAAAATTAAGATACACTTAATAAAACTTCCCTACGAGAGTGTTTATTACAGAGTAACTTAAAAGTATGTCCCAGTGTCGCTGATCAACATGGAGGTACTGAGGGAAAGAATCTGCTGCTTTTTGGCTTCTCTGGGGATAAGGAATTGATATTTGACAGCATAGAGAGTTGGGCATGGAGGGCCGGCCAGATAGCTCAGCAGACTAAAACACCTGCTTAGGCAAAGTCAGGGACCGGAGTTCGATCTGCATCGTGCCATGCCGGGCCCACCCCTGGAGCACACTGAGACAGGGACTGGGACTGGGCGTGGTGGCACGCGCCTNGAATCCCAGCGCTTGGGAGGCTGAAAACAGGAGGATCACTACGAGTCCCATCTGTGTAGTGAGACCCTGTAGTCTGTGTACTAAATACATCAAATAAAAAAGAGAGAGAAGGAAAGTTAGGCACGGGATGTTGATTGTAACAAGGTAGTTGCAGGAGGTGTTTATGGTGTGACACCTTTTGAAAAGTACATTGATATACCAGCCAAGCCGAGATTTCCTAGGAAGGCGCGTTCATCTTTACATTGTAATATTGCAGGTAAAAAGCAAAACTGCTTTTTAGAAATAGACATTCTGGGCCGTTTCTTTCACTTGATCGTGTCTGTACTTTTCTCATGTTACAGGGCAATTTGTACGAGTTTTTGAAGCTCACCGGCTGGCGCGGCTCCAAAGTGCTGTATTTTGGTGACCACATATACAGCGACCTGGCGGTAGGCGGCTTGTTCGCTTCTGTTGGGGGGACAGAGGAGTTGGTCTCTCGTGCTTGCCGATTTCTCTTTTGGTGTTTATGGTTTATGAAAACATGGGTGGGCTGCATTTTTAGGTGTCTCCTCATAACAATGCGGTAGCTCAGGGTTGTGGAAAAGATCAGTTTTTGGAAACTGGTGCAAATAAGAAATTCATTTGGTCAGAAAAATGTTCGCACTGGAGTAAGACTGAGACGTAGATGCCAAGGGGCTTCTTTTCTTTTCCTTTCTTCTGTGCGCCCCAAACCGTAAAAGCACAAGACAGAAGCCCGCAGTCCTCAGCCGGGCCCGTGGCCCCTTGCGCCCTAGAATCAGCCTGGCGTCTGTGGGCCAGGGACACAGGACCACAGCTAGCTTAACCCACACTGGGAGCGGTGTTGGGTCCAGGGCTGCCCTCGGCTCCTGCTGGACGCGGTCTGCACTTGCTAGCGATTGTGGGTCCCACTCTCGTGTTTCACTTCTAGATGCCGAGGCACAGGGTGGTGTCAGGAGGGTGGTGGCTGTCACCAGCCCCACGATTGCTGTCCCTGAGGCACCTTCCCAGAGCACCTGGGTGCTGCCCTCAGCCTAGATCTGAGGGCTGGTTCAAGGCCCCAGGAAGAAGGGGCATTGTTATCGATCAGTCGACACACACTTCAGCCTGTGGGGTGTCCCAGGTGACGTCTGTCGAGTTTTAGTGATGGTGCCCAGCTTCCAGAGGTTGCTCCCACTGAGAATGTTGGGAAGAATGCGACTTAGGTTTTCATATTGTAAGTAAAGAAATATTGAAAGGTTTTGAAGATTTAAGCGATGCAGGAGCCGAACTGAGCTTTAGAGAGCCAGAGCCCATTTCTCCTCTTACACCCCGAGGCCTTTTCTCCCTCTGAGATCCGCAGCTGTGCTGTTGGTCTCTGTTTCCCATGCGGCCTCTTGGAAGCCACCCGCTGCCTCTGCCCTCGTCCTGATGCAGAATCCCTGCCCCCGGGCCTCTGTGCTCGCTGCTGTCTAGGTAGAACCATCTACCATCTTCTGTCCCTCATACTTCCATCCATCCCCATCTTCCTGCAGGTCTCTGTGCAGATGGCCTTTATTAACTGTTCTTCCCAAATACCCCGTGTAATGAGGCCATCTCCCTCCCTGCTCTCCCTACCCCCTGTTCTGTGTGACCTTTGCCCCTGGGGCCTGTTGCCACCTGCCACTATGTATTTACTTGCTTGCTTGTTTCCTGTGGAAGCAGGAGTTAGTCTTTCATGGTCATTGTTGTTCACTGCTTCATCTTCAGCATCTAGAACGGGAGCTGGCGGAATAGCACCTGATCGCATGTGCCAGGTGGGCAGGTGCCTGGCCAGTTAGTATGGCTTGGTAGTCTAGGCTGGCCTCAAACTCACGGCGATCCTCCTGCCTCAGCCTCCCACTCGAGTGCTGGGATTGCAGGTGCACACCTCTATGCCTGGCATGGCCTGTGCTTGAATGAAAACCATCGCTGGTATTTAGGGGCGCTCCCCTGCGCTCCTGACCATGGCTAATGATTCCAAGCCCTGTGCTTTTGGTTGTTGTTACTTTGTTTTTTCCCTAAGGCCTGGGTTTCCGCAGGAGCTGACTCAACAGAGCTGAAACTCTCAGGGCAGGTGGTCAAAGCCTCGCGCCCTGTTGCCCTGCTGCTTTTAATGAAGTGTGTAATTCATTGAACACAGCCTGGTTAATAACTGACCGTGCCAATTACAAGTCATTTAAATGAGCCTCCCCCCCATCCTGGAAGGGCTGTGCAGTGCCTCTTGGTGCCTGGGTGGGTGCTGACCTGTGGCCTCTGTCATCAGGACCTGACGTTGAAGCACGGCTGGCGGACGGGCGCCATCATCCCCGAGCTGAGGTCGGAGCTCAGGATCATGAACACGGAGCAGTACGTCCAGACCGTGACCTGGCTGCAGACCTTGACCGGGCTGCTGGAGCAGATGCAGGTGGGCCCCTTCCTGGCTTTGTCTTGAATACGACGGCTGGGGCTGCGGCTTTCACACGCTTTCTGTGTAGCTGGGGTCCTGATGCGTGCTGGAGGCTGCCCTCTGTGGACCGTGGGTAACGGGAGGAGGTCACGGAGGTCCCAAAGGGACCCGAAGCACTGTCACCACAGCCCTGTGGAGGTCAGGGTGGGCCCCAGAAGGTGCGGTGTTGTGTCTTCACCGCTCTTGGTGACAGCCAGGGTCTGTTCCCACGCGCCAGCCTGCTAGGCGTGCAGTGTGGGCCTGGTCCTGCCTTTAGCCACTGTGGGATGTCACTGTTTTGGTCCTCAGTCTATCCATCTGTAAGTGAAGGGCCTGCACCAGGAACACATCAGGCACCAGGGGTTCCTGGAAAGTCACAGAGCTAAGGTCAGGGTCTCTGGTCCAGCCCACAAGTGCTCTAGAAGAATTTGATGGTGACGAGCTGGCTTGGCTGTCCTGGGTTGGCACCCGCTCTTGTCTCTGTGGGCTATGGGGCTGTGAAGGGCTGTCACGAGCACATCCTTCAGCCTGCTGTCTCCTGGCCCACGGATGCCGTGCGAGCCCCCTCTGCCTCTCCTGCCTCCTCCTCGGTCCCGAGTGTCCCCTGCCCCTTTAGCACCAGTGCCACCTGCTTCACACAAATGGGCATAGACGCCGCTCCCTGGCCTGCCACCCCTGCGGCCCGTGCCTGTGGGCGATGCCCACAGCTGTTAACTGCCAGTGGCCTTGGGAGCCTTGCTGGCCCAGCTGGCAGTCATGTCCGGGCGGCTGGTGCCGGGCAGATCCCTGGCAGTGTGCGCCACAGCGTGGGACCCCGCACGTCCGCGGACTTGGCTCCCAGGGTTCTCTCCATGTGCCCTGCCTTGGCTCGTTCTGCAGAGAGCTTGTTTTGTGTCTCCTGATGAGCTTGCCTGCAAGATGAAACAGTTTTCTAAAAATACCAGGCACCAACTGTGGGCCAGCGTGACCCAGGAGCCGAGCAGTGCCACAGTGCCAGTGAGTGGCCGCCGTGCGCTGGGAGCTGGCACTGTGCTTACCATCCGCTTAGTGCCGGGCGAGCACGGTTTCCACATGAGAGTAAGGAAGCCGGGGCGGGGGAAGTTGGGACCAGGCCCAAGGTCGTAAAGGGACAGGAGAGGACCTGAGTCCAGGCTGTGGCACAGGCAGGCCCCGGCTTCTGAGCACCGCCGTAATGCACGCTCACGGGCATGGAGCCCCGGGATGCGGGCGGAGGCTTCCTGTGCTCGGGCTCAAGGCTGGGCTTCCAGACTTTAGTCACCTGTGCTCAGCTGTGGTCCAGGGACCCTAAATGGAACGTTCTGGAAATCGTAAGTCTCGCATAGCGTGATTAGAGTGTGTTGTCATATTTGCTCTTTGTTGTTACTCTCTCACTGTGTTTAATCTATAAATTAGCTTTTGTCACAGCAGGGTGTGTGTGTGTGTGTGTGTGTGTGTGTGTGTGTACAGGAAACAAAACAGCATGTGTGGGGGTCGGGACTCAGTCAGGTTAGGTGTCCCCTGGGGCTTAGGAGACAGCTCTGGCCACCTTACTCCAGGCTTCCAGTGACTGTGTCAGCCGGCCAGGCAGATAGGCACCACCTGTGTGACAGTGTCCCCATGCCTTTGTGTGGGGACAGCTTGGCTTAGTTAGGCTTCCCTCTCTGTCCTGTGAAAAGATTCGGTGGTCAGAGGGTGTGTGTGTTCAAGGAGGGAAGTGACACAATACCCCTGAGACCTAGAGTATGGATCATGCAAGGCCTGGGCTAGGGAACGGGGAATGGGACCGCGCACCTTTCCTGTCACCACCCACCGGACTGGAGAGGGAGCTGGGCCAACAGGCGAGTGACTTCTGGAATCAGAGCGGGTGGCTGGCAGGGTGGGGCACAGCAGATGGCCCTGGGCTGAGGCCTGGACGCGAGACCTTCGTCCCTGGCACCTGGCAGGTGAAGATCCCTTTGCAGAACAGAAAGTAGCTCTGTAAGTGCTTGGTCAAGCGCCTCACGGTGCTGGGGTCAGATGGTCTAAAACACCACACTAGTGTCTGTCCTGTGCCCCACCCTGCCCCCGTGTCTACCTGGAGAGCCCAGCACTTTCGCTTGGTCCTAGAACCTTCCTGTGGGGTTATTTTCAGAGCACAAAGCACAGTGTTCATGAGGAGGGAGACTTGTCCTCTGAGCTGGCACCTGGTGATCAGGGGCCGGGGCCGGGGCCCTGCCTAGGAGTGTGTGGTTCTGTGAGGCTCCCCTTGAGGGGTCCCGGGGAGCAGCAGTTTATGTGCCTTTGGGGGATCCCGCTGAGGGGTGGAGAGAAGGCACAGGGTACCCAAGGGTCCCAGGGAGGGGAGGCACCTGCGGGTGTCGTTGGGTCAGGGCGCCAGGGGAGCCAGCAGAATCACACAGAGCCTGCCACAGCCCACACGCTTCCCCGGGCCTTTCCTCTTTTGCTTTTCCATCTGGGCCTTGGGGAGACCTTGAGGAGTCCCTGGGATGAGATCGCAGCACGGGGACCTGCAGATCCCAGGTGTGAGGGCCTGGCCAGCTGTGGTAAGGAGAGCGCCTCGCAGCTCCGGGCCTCTCCCACGAGGGCACCCGTCACTGCCTGGGAGCCCTGACACCTAGGGCATCATGCCCCACCTGAAGGTTTCTACTTAGAAAATTTTTTTGAGAGGGGGGGGCGCAAGCATCCTGTCTACAATGTGTACAGTAGGATTTGGGAACTGCTTCCCGTTATTGGGTGGACCTAGGGCCAGTGGGAGGGCGGAGAAATGGGGGACGCCCCCACAGGCCCTGCCCCTGCCCTGGAAATTCAGTGCACACAGTGATGCCTGCATGACACTCAGCAGGTGCTGACTGAACACGCATGCACGTGTGCACACATACACACATGCACACGCAATTACAGGCACCTGGGGATGCCTGCGGTTCCCTCCTCTTCTGAGCTCTATGTGTCTCAGGGGACCTGAGCCCGGGGCGCAGCCCGCAGCTCCTGCGAGGCAGCTGTGTCTGGTGGTGGCACCTGTGGCATGGCCTGATACCCGCTTTACCTCACGAAGATGTGTTTTCCTCTGAGTGGCAAAGCAAGAGCCCGCCAGTGGCAGCGCTGAGAGCCTGCAGACGCGAGCCTGCTGGAGGCTCTGGCGGCTCGAGGAGAGCAGGTGCTGCCAGCTGGTAGCCTCCTCTGCATTCTGAGGTCCCCCTGTGGCCACGGCCTGCAGGCTGTCCTCCTGTCCCCCAATCATGTGTGCATGGACTCTGGCTTCTCTCAGCCACAGGAACGTGGAGGGAGATTCCGGGCGAGGCCGGGGCCGCTGCCCTTTCCTGCACCATGCTTCGGCCCGGCCAGGGATTTCTCTGCTTTGCCTTTTGCTGGGATGCGTTTCTGAGCTGCCTCTTGCCCTGAGTGCTTTCCCCCCCTTACACATTTGAAAAGACAATGTAGCATTAAAGGACAAGCTAAAACCTTTCAGTCCTTCTACGCTTACACAAATTTATAGAAATACTGCATGCGTTGCGGATCATTTGCAAATGTACCACATGTCTCCATATGCTTGCTGTTAGCATGTGACCACAGTCGGGCTACTTCCTCTTCCTTGTCACATGTGTGTGTGACAGGTCACATGTGTGTGATGATACACTGCTCACCTTAGACACACATTCACAAGGATTCACAAGCGTTATGTTCATACATAGCATTTAATAATAGTCTAGTGACATTATGAAATTTCACCCTATTTTGTTAAACCAGGTTTGAATGACAGGCATTGAAAGCCATTTTATTTGATTTTTGTGGGGAGGAAGGGCGGGCTTCAGCGGGAGGGCGGGAATGTGTCATTTCACACAAGCGCCTGCCCCTTAAGACTTGAAGGGATAAAAGTGCCCCAGAGGAAGCGCCGCGAGGAGGTGCTCCAAGCTGCTGGGTAATGTGGAACCCACGCAGCCTGACGTCTGGCTTCCGCTACAGGTTCACAGAGACCCCGAGTCGCAGCTGGTTCTTCAGGAGTGGAAGAAGGAGAGAAAGGAGATGAGGTAAGAGCAGTAGATCTTGTGGTTAGTTTTTGCTTTTTTGACAGGGTCTTTCTCTGTACTCCAGGGTTGCCTTGAACTCCCAGCGATCCTCCCGCCTCAGCCTCCTGTATCGTGGGATTACAAATGGACGCCACCACACCTTGCCAGAAAACAGATTTCAGCTCCATTCTTGGGCAAGGGAGATTTAGTGGCTGGTGCAGAGCTTCGCCTTGCCTCAGTGGTGTCTTCCAAAGCAACTCCACCCCCTGTTTTGTGGATAAAAAGGGGCAGAGTCTGGGCCTCAAAAGCATCCTTTCAGCTGGTGTAAATGGGAGCTGTGACCAGAGCCAGTCTGAGAGCTGGGCGGAGGGACAGTTTCTTCATAAGAATTAGAGCTGCTCTGCCTGAGTTTTCTGCCACATGAATCCTACCTGCTTCAAAAGAGGTTTTGATTTCAGTATTGAAGACCAAGTCTTTAAAAATTGTGTGTGGTGCCGGATGTGGTGGTGCACACCTGTAATCCCAGCATTTGGGAGGCTGAGGCAGGATGATCACCACCAGTTCCAGGACAGCTTGGGCTACAAATGGAGTTCAAGGCTAGCCTAAACTAAACTAAACTAAACTAAGTCTTTAAAAAGAACTTGTGAATTAAATAAATAAATGTGAAAATCCTGTGTTGTGCGCAGGTACCACTCTCCATTCTGAATGTCACGAGGTGCTGCCCATGAATACTAATAAAAAAGAAGCAGAGTAATGAGCCTAAAACTTAACCGTGTAAAAAATAAAAATTGTCCTGTTGCTTTCCCATTTGTGGCTGCAGAGAAATGACCAAAAGCTTCTTCAACGCGCAGTTTGGCAGCTTGTTCCGCACGGACCAGAACCCCACCTACTTCCTGCGCCGCCTGTCGCGCTTCGCGGACATCTACATGGCGTCCCTGAGCTGCCTCCTGAACTACGACGTGCACCACACCTTCTACCCCCGCCGGACTCCGCTGCAGCACGAGCTGCCCGCCTGGGCCCACCGGCTGGCCCCGTTCGGGGCCCCAGTCCTGCAGGCCGCCCAGGCCGAGTAGCTGCAGCCAGGCTGGGCACACAGCCCGGCTCCGTGGGGACTGG
>NDGN011466434.1:0-21968 GCA_002564285.1 Tympanoctomys barrerae
TATATATATATATATACTTTTTTTTCTTCTTGGACCGTAGCATTCCTTTCTGTCCTCCATATGTCCTCATAAATATAATTCTGGCACTGGAATTCAGACAGCACTTTCCAGTGCTTGCATACTCAGCATTAAGCCACCAGGATATGAGCTCATGTAAGTACTGTGCCATTTAATCACTTCAAATTTCTTTATCAAATGAGGACTGAGCTCCTACTATGTGCGTGATGTTGTGCCAGGCACTGAGAGCTGTAGATACCGTGTGGGTCTTATGTGTGAACAGTTTTCAAGGGCACCAGGAGCTAAACTGAGTAAATATATACTAGGAATGAAATGATGAATTCAAACTGTGCTTTATCAAGAAACAATTGGTAAACACAGTGATTTGATGAGAGGTTTCTTGCGCAGTTGAGAAATACTTCAAGAAGAAATGGTTGAGCTGAGAACTGAGTGAACAGGGCTTGCTTTGGACTAACAGAGAATCACCATTTTACAAATAACAGAAGCAAACAGTGGAGAAATTAAAGTAGAGTACACGCTCGAAAAGTATGAAAGACACACATGCTAGTGGGAATGGAGGGTCTTTACTATGTTAAAGACAATGTACAACTTTCACATGGCTTGCAAAACCTATTTTAAAAATAGATTGTTTTCCTTGAGGAGTGAAAACATTGGAGAGACTTAGATAATAAAAGGACTGTCTAGAGGAGATGCTTGAGATAAGACCCAGTCAGGGAGTCATGACTAGGGACAACTGTCCTAGTTCCATCATGTGCAAGGGAGGATTTGACTGGTTGTGGAGGTGCAAAGGGAACAGTCAGTGGTACAGGAGGAGGAGAACAAGAAAGAACCAAGAAGTTAAGGGGCAGCAGGGTCTGAGTTAAGGGATATGACTGAGTTACCCTTCCTGACTTAGTGATGCAGACAGACAAGTGGGTGTTGAAGCAGTTCCAAAAGGCAGTTTCACATTTGAATTACCTCAATTTTTTTTTAATAGTAATGTCCGGGGCCTACCCAAATCATTGTTCTTGAGTGACCTGAGTATTGGTACTTTTAGAAATAAACTGCATGAACAATGAGGATCCACTGGGGTAGAGGGTGACAGGTTGAGTTTTGGTGCAACTTCTGTCCTTCCTGCAGGATTTACTCCATCAGGATTGTTTTAAAGGGACAGAGACAGGAGCCCAGTGAAGGAAAGGCTGGGCTTTTGTCATGGCTGGGGGTCTCGGGAGCTGGAGAGCTGTTCCCCTATTGTGAAACAAACCATGGAATGGAACATAGCTCCAGTCCTTAATCCTGACTTGTAAAAATACAGTCCATCTCAGGCAGTGTGCTGCTATTTCTCAAAGTCGGTTCTGTAGTCTAAAATTACAAACACTTTCTCACTTCAAGGATTGTTCATTTGCTCCTTTTTTGTTAAGGAAAAAAGAAGATTATGTCTTCATTTGTTTAGAGGAAAAAAGACACCATAAAATTGTAGTAATCAGATGCATTAAACATTTATAACTTTGAGCATCAGTCCAAAATATAGGGCTTTTATTGTTCTTCCTTGAAGCAAAATCATCTTGTGCTTTATACGAGTAAACATCAGGAGGTGTTAGACTTTATTCTTCACTGTTTCCCTGCATAAATGCTTTATTCTTCAAGAAAAACATTTCTAATCAAGAGCTTTATCCCCATCACCCACAACTCCCCACTTTTTGTTCACACCGGGAGGTCAGCACCTTCTGTTTCTGACATTGTAATTTATGGCTGTTGGAAAGATTGAGTATTTGTATAGGATTTCTACCATAATTCAGCATTGTTGCAGAGTCTTACCAAGTATAACTTTGCAAAGAATACTTTCCAATGAGTACTTGGTGGAATTCAAAAATGGTCAGCTATATTTGGCATCAGCAAATGGGTATAAATATAAATAGTATGGAGACAGATTTAATGTAAAATAGGTGTGTATATATGCAGAGATATGTAAATTAATGCTATATGTAGGTCTAAGGCATGAGTTTCTTTTTTCTTCCGCAAAGGACAGCTACATTTGAAATGATTTAATGAGTTAGCACTATATACGCTACAGAAGTTAGATGTGAGTCTTTTTGTATTAAAAAACATACATTTTCAACTTCAAATTCAGATGTTTCAAAATATGATGAAGAATTTAAAAGACTTCTTTATTTTTTTTCTTTGTGTCTTGAAACTAAGCTTCTGTGGAAGACAATATAAAATAGCCTCTCAGAGGAAGCATCCTCCTGCGAAAGATTAAGAACAAGGTTAAAATGGAAGGCAACCATAGAGAGGATTCAGGAAAGGGCACCTCCGTGTCCCTGAGAGGGGAGCACTAATGCTGGGGATTGGCTTCCAAATGAGCAGCCCAGCCCCTGTCCTTTACCACTCATCAGTGACTGTGATCCTAGAATAATTGAATCTAAGAGCTCCTACTTCACAACACAAGGGAGTTCCTCAGAGTAGGACTGTATTGTCCTCCACACAAATGGTATCTCCAGATCTGGCAGGAAGGCAGCCTATCTCCAGTCTTCAGGAAGCCGTAAGTAACCTTTACTTTCAAGGCGTTCTCTCCAATGTTTAAACAAAGCCTGTGAACTTCTTATTCTGACCCCAGTGGAGCTAAAGAACAGCTGGCCTGCATTTGCCTAATAATAGCTCTGCATATTTTGAAGGAAGTTATTATAGCCTTCTTCAGCCAGCTCTTTGCCAGATCAAACAGTGCTCCTTGAGTCCTGTATGAAGTTCAAACAGGACTCCTTGAGTCCTGTATGAAGGTTCCCCTCCCCCACTTTATTGCTTTTTATGTAGATGCTGCCTAAATTTTCAGTATTTTTGAAGTACAATAATCCTGACTGAATGTAAGCTTTTCCCCATACTACATAAAATGAATCTGAGAAATAATTACTTTGCATCTATAGCAATAACCAACTTCAGTAGGGTTCCAGAACACAAATTGAACTTTTTACACAACTTATTAATGTCGTTTATATATATCGTTGGTATTTAATGGCTTCTGCACTGTTCCTCTTGGGTACATTGTTTCTATCTTCCTTGTGTAGCTAAAGAAGAGACTTATAAACATCCACCAAATGCCCAAGAAAACAAAAAGAACAAAATCCAAGGGCTTCTTTGCATATTAATATGTCAGCTCTCAAATGCATCCCTTTCTCTGTCTGCAGTGGTTTCCCTTGGCCCCCACCTACCACTCTGTTCTTGGCCCGGGCATTTTCAATTCTGAGCTTTAGCAGCCCTTCCTGCAGAACAAATCCTGCTGGAGCGGCCACATCTGGCTGGCACATTTGCACACACGTGCTGCAGGGGACTAGTGAGTCAGCCCTAGCAGAAGCCCAGTTGCATCCTGCACATTTCTGACACTAGACAAAAACACATGTTGTGTCTGAGAAAGGTGTCTGTGGCACCATATCATTTGCTGCTCTAATATCACAACATACTGACACAGTGATGCTGGACAGCCATGGGCTTCTGAGCATCAGAGCCTGGGGAGGCAATAGATGCTCTCAGACATATGCTCTGAGCTGCTTTGAACTGGACTCTGAAACTTCAGCTGCATCCTCTTTGTTCATACTGTTGTTGTTTATATGAGTCTCAGGATTGGGGAGAGCATCATATTTAAAGTGGATAAATTCATTTTTCTTAAATCCTTTTCCTTTCACCAAATTTTTGTTTCTTTTTTTTTTGCCATAAAATCTCTTTCACATGGAGATCAGTCTTCTTAGAAAATCTTAGTTCAGCAACATCATTAAGAACAAAATAAAAAAATTTGGTTTTTATCTGTAAATATTCTCTCTGTGCTCAAATTGATCAGTTGCCTCCCTGCACCTATTGTCAGTTTTCTTGAAACTTCCTGGATCACAGAATTCCCACCATCACCATTTAGTTATTTGAGGCCAATTTGTAGCCCAAGAAAGCTGTGTTTCCTAATATTCATTGATTTCAGCCCATTTGTATTTAGTTAGTGTGTTGATTAAGACAGAAAAGTTTGTGAGATTTACTCTAAAGAAACTCTATTCTTCCCTTTCATAGGATGGTACCAATAAAATGTAATAATTTAGTGAGAGCTGTTTCTATGACTACATAGAATTTTTAACTGTGTATTCATAGTTTCTTGAACATGAATATAAGAAAATGCTAGGGGCCAGGGAGGGATAGCTCAGTAGAATCTGAGTTCAATCCCCAGTTCCACCAAAAACAAAAGCAAAAAAGAGAGAGAGAGAGAGAGAGAGAGAGAGAGAGAGAGAGAGAAGACTGATCACTATTTTGCTTCTTCACTAACTATCTCCAATGGACAGCTGGTCAGAAGAAGTAAACTGAGCAAATAATATGCCTGACTTCGTGAGGCTCACACTTTAGAGGCAGGTCATAACCTTAAGAAGACAGAAATTAGGTCAAGGGTCATAGTCAAGCAAGGGAATATTCTTTCATATAAACATATATGTCATATATGTATGTATACATCTACATATGTTTACAAAATAAGCATAGTCAGCTACATTAATCTGTATTATGATAAAAAGTTGTGTTTGAAGCTATAAATTGGAAGTTAACAGCCTACGCATTATATTGAGACTTAATAAGATGACATAAGAGTTAAATGAAAAACAGAACTGCAAGAGACAGAGGGCTGAACGCTAGCCCTGTCCTATGTGTAGGCCACTATAAAAACAGGGGGGTCCTGCAGTGAAGGAGTGACCCATACAGTACAGGTATGTGGCAAATGGCAAGCGAGGAAGACAGTAAAAAAGTATTTCAAGTAGTTGATATCCACTCAGTGCTCTCTCTCTCTCTCTCTCTCTCTCTCTCTCTCTCTCACACACACACACATATTTTGTGTGCACCCCTCACAAACATACACAACCACAAAAACTTTTAGCCTTAAAATAAAAGAGACATTATTCACATTCAATAAGCATCTTGACTTATTAGGACTCTAATATGTATTCTTCAAAATAATGACTGGTTACAGTCTATCCCAAATAGTATTCAACAATACAGAATTCCTGCAGATATATTGCCAAACAAGCTGGAGCCTTGAAATATCCTTCGAAAATATATATTCGGTGGTCAGAGTCCGGCAAACGATTGGGGTGAGTGGAGTGTGCTGTCCTGAGATCAAGCACTGGCTCTGGTTCTGACATTTACAAATTTAAACACCCACCCACACTGGCCTTGGACTTCACAGATCTAAGAGCTTCAAAGTGGGACAGAAATCACTTTTAGATTCCTCCTACCTCTAAAGGGAGGATGATGCTAAGTCTGAGTAACTTCAAATAAGTGGACAAAATTCTGGAAAATTCTACCTGTTGGAAAAAGTAGTATCTTATTGCATGCAGAATCCTGACTGTGTGACGCCATGGCATATGACATCATGACAACCGCACACATGTTTCCATCATAAAAACTGATCCAAATAAATAAATAAATAAATAAATAAATAAATAAATAAATAAAGAGAGGTCCTCTGTAATAAGAGAAAAGCTTCATGCCCAATACTGAATCCACTTCTTTGTTGCATCAGGCTTATTTTTTTTTTAGAAGGTGCCTGAATAGGGGAATAGACGCAGATGGCCTTGCCCCACAGCCTTCTCTTCCACTGGCCTCACACACCCTTCTCCATATGTTCTTGAATTAAAATGTTGGATGTCAGTTGCAAGGAATATGTTAGAGAAATTTAACTTTGTGCTTAAAATTTTACCCTTGCCTTTTCCCCATAATCTATTCCCTAACCATGAGTAATTTCTAAGTTAAGATTCTAATTTGAGAAGGTAGCAGAAAGTAGGCAGAGATGTGTAGTGGGTATTTTCTCCTACCCAACTAGTGAGAAACATGATACAATATCAGAGCACCACGTTTAGATGTGCAACCGCTCAGCGATCTCAGGTTGGCCAAGCCTTTTAATTTCTCCGAGCTCCGCCATCTCAGCCCTAAGACAGACATTCCAGTGTGTACTCTTCACGATGTTACAAAGGTTGATGAGCTAACATGGGCAAGGTGCCTAACCCAGTGTCTCAAGCCTGGGAAGCAATCAGTAAATCCTGGTCCCTGCACTGTCCTCCCTCCCATGCCTCCATTCATTGTTGACATGGGACAAGGGACAAACAAAAATAAGCAGATAAAATACCTATTTTCACACTGGGTCAGCATTTTCATTTAGTTTAAGACTCTAGGCAAAAATAGAATTCAAATTACACCAACTTCATACTGTAGTTCAAAATATCAACACACAGAAGACAGTAATCCTGCAGTACTTACAGTTTGCCATGCTAAATATTTAGATAGACATCCTATTCTCAGGAGCAGTTGAATTCTTCAATAGAGAATAATAAGGAAAAAAGCATGCTCACGTGGGCAACATAATGTTATAATGGGAAGCATACCTCTTATGTTTTCTAACCTCAGTGTGTTTAAATCTGTAACCCCGACATCATATTAGCAAGATATTTGGCATTTGAAATCTGGTGCATGATTTTAAAAGTGAGCAAGCTTCTAGCGATGTTTTCAAAGGCGTTATGTAAATGAACATGATTATTACTTATGACTAATCCAATTGCATTTTTGCTATCTTCTTCTACTCTGGCTTTTCACGCAAATTCAACTATGAACCAAGCAGTTGAGTTAATATTGTGTCCATGGAAGTAAAAGAAAGTGATTTTTCAGTGAAATGTAATAATAAAAATAATTGTACATTTAAAATCACAACACACTTTCACCACTCTTAGCATGTCTGACCTACCAGTGAGTTTATTTCCTGGTGGAAACAAGTCCTTGTATGCTCTTCTTACAGCTGCATTCAAGCTGGAAAGCAAAAACTAGAGAAATAACTCGAAGCACTTACTCCACTATATCTGTAGAACTGAATTACATCTATCACACGACTTTTTGTTCCATGTATCCCAGAATTGTAGCTTTACCAATTTGTTCCTTGAGTTATTCATTAGAACTGATCTATCAGGAATCTGAGGACTATAAAATTCCAAGCTCTCTAATGGTGTAATATATGTCATGTTTTGTGAGTTTGTTTTGTGCCACTACAGAAGTATTCTAAAAGTAAATCTAAAAATGTTTGACTGGTCAAACACAGGCACAGGTGGACTATTTCACTTTCTATTTTTAGAAATCCAGTGGGCTCACTGGTTCCAAGAAGACTGGTCTTATTCAGATGTGTGGACATGGGGTCATGATCCCAGACTCTCCGGGTGCGTGGCTCAGCCATAACTACCTAGGGCATGATGTTGGGTAACACAGTGAGCTTCAGCTCAATTCATAGCAAGTCCAAGGGGGTTGGATGTGTTGATGGGAGAAGAGTACTTAAAATAGTATCTAGAAGTTGCAATAGTTTCATAACTATCATCTGTTATTAATTTCATATCACCAAGATCTATTTGTTGTGTTCTGTCATCTATTCTTCTCTTGAAATCCATAGAAGGAATGAAAAATGTTCATATAAAGTAAACCTAACATTATTCTGAGGTCGCATATCACCAAACCAGAAACACAAATAACACAACATGCGCAGAGCTCTAAGAGTCCATCCAAACCCTGTAAAGAGTACCTTTTCTGTACAAAGGTAGCAGAAATGCCCCTGAATTGAAGCAGGGGGAATGCATGTGTTGATTACTTTTTCTAAGGATAGTTCAACACTAGGATCTTACCATAGTGATTTTTAAAATATAATTAAGTCCCACGTCAACTAAGAAACTACAAAAGAAATGCCCGAAATAATATAAGAGCATTTAAAGGAGTGGAAGAGAGACAGAAACCATTAACCTAGAAACAGAAAGAGACATCAGACAGACATAGAAAGACAGAGACAGCAAAAGATGAAAGCAGACATAGAAAGAGAGACATAGAGAGACGGAGACAGAAAGACAAAGATCAACAGAGAATGAGGGAGATTTGAGAGCAGGATCAAGATGAAGAGATAATGCCACAGATGTAGAAAGAAAGAGCCAGGATGACAAGAGATGCGGCCTGAGGATCCCTGGATGGGCTGTTCTTTCTCTAGAATAGAGCAGCTTGGGGATCTGTTAACATTTGATTGTGCAGGAGAGAAAAAAAATGCAGTCTACCCAACCTACTCTTTGTTTTGAACCAGGTGAGAAAATCTCCCCAGTTACCTTCATTCCAATTTCTTGATGACAGAAGGCAGGAACAGTGAGTAGAGGCCTTCGACTTTCTGCTCAAGGTCATCAGTGGTAGTCACCATGCCTACATTCAAGGATGAGGGGTTTCCAGAATGTTTCAGCATTTAATCTTCTTCCAAGCTCAAAATTATTTGCATCACATGACCCTCATAACTAAACCAAAGCTCATTCAGTTTCAATAACTTCTCCAAGGACCCAGCGACTCAACAGAACTCTCCCAATGTCTGCCTGGGGAGAATTTTCTCTATTTTAAGCTCTTCCTTTGATTTACTTATCTCAAGTTGTGATGAGTGCCATCAGTTTTCTCACAGTGAGCACAAACTGACACTAAAAAGAGGGAACAAAAAGCAAGCAAGTATTGATGCAAAAAATTATGAATAGCTATCTGATGGTGTTGATTTAACAGCTGGTTATGTTTTTTTTTTAATGTTACTATTTTATATTGTGTGGTAGACATTTATTTACATTTTGTGCAAGGGTATTCTTAGCTTTATATGAGTGAATTGAATTGATATCTCATGCTTTTTCTATAAGAGTAAATGCTTAGAAGGATTTTTCTGGTGGAAAGAGTTTAGGGAACCTTTCATTTCTAGGTGATAAGGAAAATACGTTGCAGGAATTAAGAATTTTAACGTGACTTAGTGAGGGACTGTAACTATTCATTGGCTTACTTAAGGCAGATTTCTTGCAGGGATTAGAGTGTTAACAGGGACAAGCAGAAAGTACAGAATTTGGTTTAGCTACAGGAAAGTGGGTGCATCCCCAGCAGACGGAGCAATGTGTCCAAAGGCTGGGCCAGGTGAGTGGGTGTGTGTCACGCCCCCTAAAGGTGGGATAAAGAGGGAGGGATGCAGGAGCCAGCTGGTGGAGATCTTAAGGATCCACGTGAGGTGTGTGGGTGGGCCTGGTGCAAGGTGATGAGGTCGGGACGGTGGTAGAAATGGAGAGGACGGAAAGCATTCAGACCGTGCAGTGCAGTGCGTGGAAGAGAGGGAAAAGTAAAGCTGAACGGCAAGCTCCGAAGACTGCTCTGTTAGGGCGGCAGGCTTCAGGGAAGGAACGAACTATGTCCAGATGTCCCTGAGGAATTACTGGGAATAAAAACAGAGAGTAGAATTCAAACATATACGAGCTCAATAAGCACCAGTCGAGGGAGGAAAGCAGGGTCACGCGAGCCCGCTGAGTTCCACATTTATTTTTCCTTTTGGTTTAAAAAAAAATTTTGTTTTGAGTTTTCTGTGTTGTCTGTGTTAATTAACTCGGAGGTATTTTATTAATCGTGATTGAATTTCTTGCCTGTCCCCAGTGTTAATCATTAGCTGCTGTTATTTTCATTTCTCTTTGAGTAGAACGTGTTTCTTGCCACTTTCCTGAAGTGTTTCATCTCAGCCGTAGCTACAGCCGCAGCCGGACCAGGCTGCCGAGGGAGCTGGTGAAGTGTTTCTGTCGCCTTTGCCCTGGATTCATTGTTTTTTCATCATTTTTATTGGTACATGTTTGTAGTACATAACATTTACAGTCCTTGTGGGGAACTGGGACAGGTACATAACCCATTCTAATTCCTTTGCTTCGTCTCCTTCCCCGCCCCTAACCTCCATTTCTAGATTCCCTTCGTTCTTTTTTCTTTCTCGTGCACGTGTGCGGTCCGTGCCATGTGCATCCCTTGTTGAGTTGGTACATGGATAGGACACATTGTGATTTCTCTTTTCATACCCTTTCCCTCTCCTCCCTATCCTCTCCCTGTCCTCTTATTTCTTGATCCTTTTTGCTTTGGAGAAAAATCATTAGCTCTTTTTTTTTACACTCTACATGTGATATTTAAGTTTGTGTGACTGATTTATTTCCTTTCACTTATGGTCTTAAGGTGCATCCACCTTCCAACAAATGATCCGAGCTTATCTCTCTCTCTCTCTTTGGCAGAGTAGTACTGTATGGCATGTAATGCCACATTTTCTTTATCCATTTATCTGTTGATGGACCTATTGGGCATGTTGAAGACGTTATGGAGTATGCTGCTGCTGTGAGCAGGGGTCTGCATGGATCCCTGGAATCTGGCACCTTTACCTCCTTCAGAAAGGTTTCTAGAACAGGCATAGCTGAGTTGAGGACAATTTCTAGCGTTAGACTTTTGAAGCATCATCAGACTCATTCCCATGGCAATTGCAATATTTATATTCCCAGCAGTGCAAAGGTTCCTTTTCTCTTCAGCCTGGCCAGCATTTGTCATTGTTTAATTTTTTGCTGATGGCCGTTCTTTCTGGCTAAGATGGAATCTCAGTGCTGTTCTACTATGCATTTTTTGGGTGGCTAGCGATGTTAAGCATTTCCTCATGTATTCATTGGCCATTTGTGCTTCTGTGAAGTGTCTATCCAATTTAGGTGCCTGTTTTTCTACTGGGTCTTTTATTTGGGAGTCCTAAAAATATTGAGTTCTTTATACATTGTAGATATAAGTCTTCTGTGTGAGGAATAGCTGAACAAATTTTTTCCCAAGTACAGGTTCTCTTTTTATCTTTTGCTTTTTTTCTTTCATTGTGCAGGAGCTCTTTGATTTGATATGATCCCACCTGTTGATTCTATTATATTTCCTGTGCAACCAGATTTTGTTCAGAAAGACCTTGCTTACACCTATGATGTCAAGAATTCTACCTATTTATCTGGTTTACCACTGAGTTCTTTGATCCATTTTCATTTTAGTTTGGTATATGGTGAAAGATATGAGTGTAGATTCAATTTTCTATACGTGGAGAACCAGTTTCCCAAAACCACTTGTTCCTCCAGCCCTTATGTCTTTGGCCCTTTGTCACACGGATCAAATAGTTGAATAAGCTTGTGGTTGCAGATCTAATGATAATGGCCGTGTCACCACCCAGGATTGGCAGAAACACTTTCCACAGGAGGGAGGGGCAGAAGTGGTGACCTGCACCTCCTATTGTATACCACTTACTAAAACAGCTATGTCTACTTATTGTAGGAAATAATCCATTGTTAAAGAGGCTTCTGGCGATGGGTAAAGTGGAAACCAGATTCTAAGTTCAGAAAAAATCAAAATGATGCCAGCAGGTTTATTTAGCACTCTTATTATCTGCTTCATGTTGACAGGTTGCTTAGAGCTCTTTTTTAAAACTTCTTTTTTTTGAGATTTTGTGCAAATCAATTTCACTTACTGTAACTGATAGATAGCTTTCTCTTCAAATTGTTTCAACTTTATGTATTTTGGCAAATATAATATCATTAATTTTTGCTATAATAGTGACTTGAATTTACAATTATTTAAATGCATATTCCACAATAATATTGAAGGGATTTCTGACCTCATTTTATGAGAAAGAAAACTTATACCGTAAGCGAGATTAGGTTATTTACCCAAGTTCTCACAAATAGAATTAGTGAATTCAGAACCCAAATACAGCTTTCCTAAAAGAATTACAATTATGCAAAGCTATAATGCAGAATTATATGTAAAATAAAATATGTATATTTATATAATTTCATTCATAATCTGAAAGAAATTATACAAATATTCCTTCTGTTATATCCTGATAATTTTGACAAGTGCTTTTTCACTGATTTTACCACCTTGAGCAGATAAATTCAGCTAGTCTTTACTTGCTTTGTAAAATTCTTTCAGAATAATAGAGACATTTATGAGCAAAAGGAGCATATGAGTCATTTACCTGGCCTGGCAGGGGCTCAGTGGAATGTAGACGTGACACTCTGAAGATGGGCTGCTCAGCGGTCACTGATGGGTCACTGCTGCTTGCCAAGATGGTGTCCGACTGTTATGCTGAAAGCTCTTCCTTTCATGGATAGACATTCATTTGGTTTCTTTACCTCAAATTAAGTCTTAGGACCATTGCAGTGCAGATATAAGATACTGAATCCGGGATCCACGAGTCACCACAGTATGGTCAGCCTTGGGGCACCAACACCACCATCTCCTTCTGCTTCACCTCCTCTTCCTCCTCCTCCTTTTCCTCTCCTTTCCTTCTTCCTTTTTCTTTTTCCCCTTTCTCTCTCCCTCCTCCTTTTTCTTCTTCTGTGCATACAATAGTAATTTTAAGAAGAGATGATAAGGTTTATCTAATGCAGTGTCTTGACATAGGAAAAGAGGTAAAATTTACGTCAGGGAAGCACTGGCCTGGGAAAGATATAGGAGCCTTTATCCAGCAAGGCAGTCACTGCATGGAGAACTTCCTGGAAGAAGGTCAAGATCTTTATTCCTGGCTAGTGTCTTAGTTATTTTTCTACTCTTGCTAACACAAAATATCTGACAGCCAAAATTAAAGGGGAAAAGGTTTATTCAGCTCACAGTTTATAGAGTTTACAATTCATAATAAGCTGGCTCTAAGACAATGGCACACGGCCCACATGCAGCAGGTCATAGCAGAGGGAGACAGCAGAAGCAACAAGAGAACTGAACAAATCTCCCTCTATCCCCTATGGAGTAAGCAGTCCATCCTGCCTATGGTGAGTGTAACACTTGAACTCTTAATCCCAGCATTGCACTATGGACCAATCACACAGTCTAGATTTAGCGACCTCTGCAAAAGCACTATGACTACTTAAGGTAGTTCACTGGGAGGACGTTAGACCCAACCATAGGAGTCAGGTACTGGAGTCTTAGGAGTATCCTATTTCAAAGATCTGCAAAGAACCTCAGTCACTTGGTCTCATGGGGAAAGAATCCAGAAGAAGCAAAGTAACAAAGAAAGGCTGAATCATGAACACTAAGCCTGAATGGAGAGTCCCAGCTCTTGGTGAACTGCCGGCAACACATGCACATTGTCCCGTCTGAAAACTTTGTCTTGGCAGGAGTCCAATACTTCTCACTCAAACTTGTAATTAATTAAATATACAATTGTTCTACATTTAAAACACCAATACTGTTAACTTTATCCTATCTACTCTGCTTTTAAAAGTAACTGGCTTTTTTTTTGTTTTGTTTTGTTTTGTTTTTGCTTTTGCTTTTTTATTTTTAGTACAGGGTCTGCAGGGTCTCACTACACAGTTTGGACTCCAAGTGATTCTCCCATTTTCAGCCTTCCAAGTGCTGGGATTACAGGCATGCCAGTCTTGCTCACTGTCTCAGCATGTGCGGGGCGTGGGGCCAGCATGGCGTGCCGAGGATCGAACCCTGGCCTCTGCTCTCTGCCTAAGCAGATGCTTCAGTCTGTTGAACTATCTGGCCAGCCCATAACTGACTTTAAAGAGGTTTAAAGATAAGCAAGCTAATTTATATTTTCTTAAGTAAAACTTGAGCTTTTTTAAAAAAAAAATAAAACAACACAACCAAAAAAATGTAGAATTTAGAAAGACATTCATGAGTACAGTAGTAGGTAAGCTTCAGAGCTATATGTCAGTATTTATCACATTAATCCAACTTATTTTCTGCTTATCCCATTCAAATGGGTAAACATTTTAAAATAAAGATGAAAATATTGTTAGCCGTCTTCCCAAATACTTTGTAATACAAGAAATTGTTAGCAATATCCTTTTTTACTTTGCCTTTTTAATTATATTTGGAAAGCTCTGTAGCACAGATCTTAGGAATAAGTTATGAGGTATTTATATGTATCTCATATATTAAGATAAACAGTAATATTAATATTGCCAGTACTCATTCTATAAATTTGTCTTCATGAGGTTTGATATAGGTAAAAAGTCCCAGTAAGTAAAAGAAGCACAGTGAATGTTACAGAATTTCTTTCAAAATGAAATTAAGGAGATGTATCTGTCTGTTTGCCTCCTTAACTGACTATATACTTATGAACTTACTCCTCACTTTAATCCAAAAAAACTTTAGAGTCACTCGGAGCCTTCAAACTATTGCAGGTATTTTCTTCTTTGCCTACAATGTAGAACACAGAACTTAAGCAGCCTGCTCAAATAGATAGCAGTGGTAATGGAAAAGGGTCTCTATTCTGAAGCAAACGATCATCTTAAATCAGCATGGATGGCTACAGCATTATTATTCTCATAAGAGATTCTGAAAGACCTTGCAGCCTTCTAAACCTTTAATCACGTAATGTACATTCAAAATTCAATTATATAGTCTAAAAAGTAAATAAAATATCCACTGGCCAGGAAGCTTAAACATTTTCATCAGGAACTGGGGGGGGGAAGCACTCTCACGTCTCAAAGACCTCAGATGGACAGCTTCGGCATAATGGAGCTGCACTGGACACATGTTGATCCTATAATTGTTACCCAGCAGTAAAGGGAAGAGGGCATTTGAACTTGTCTTAAATAATATGCTAGCTAAACTAATGTCTTTACTGAAAGCTTAGGTGAGCTTAGCTTAAATTTACTTTGTGGAAAATTTAGCCACAAAGACAGTGTTTTCAGCGAAGGACTGAAAGATTCCTCCAAGTAACAGTGCTCATTCATTATTATTTTTAGACTCTGAGAGTACTGGAAAGAAACTGTTCTCTAGGAAAGGTCATCAGCAGTCTTCTTTCTTCTCTTTGCTTAAAAGCTATCAGATTGAACAGTGGCATTTTATCAACCAGCAATTATGAGGCAGCAAGTACCTAACTATTATATTGTTATGCTAAATACCATGGCAGATGTATTCCCACTACTCCCAAACCATGAATCAAATCATACATTTTTACAAATTTAATAATATTTATGAATCAACAAGACAACTGCTTAGGGGTAGATTTAGGCTGAGTTGCTGTTATATTTTCAATGTGATTTTAATATATGTTGTACCTCCTGTCTTACGTATTTTAGTAAATGGCATTTACATTTACATTCAGTTCAGCAATCCTAGCTGTACTTTTGTTCTTCTTTCCTCCTTTTCCCCATCTTCCCTTTACAAACTTCTTTCCCTTTCTCTTTCTTACCTCTAAAATTCAATCACAAAATCCTGTGGATCATACATATTCAATATCTACAGGGCATAATCATATCATTAGTGAATCTGTAGTGGGTTATTTGTTTATTTTTTGTTTAGCTTTGTTTTTGTAATGCTGGGCATGAACTCAGTGATAACGAGCTTATCTGGCATGTTTGACGTCATGAGTTTGAGTGTCAGCACCAAAAAAAAAAAAAAAAAAATCATTACGGTAAAAGACACATTGCCATAAGTCCTCAAAATCTTCCCCCGTGCTTCAAACATACTTCCTCCACAGTTCTTGCCACTTTCTGAAAGACATTCTGGAAGTTGCTTCTTATGAATGCCTTTAGTTGCGCTGATATTGCTGCCTCAGAGTCTTAAGTCAACTCAGAACATTTGCCTTTTGTGGCCGTGTGTACCTGAGAAGCGCCAGAATAGCACGATGCCAGCCTTGGTCAGGAGGTGAAGGAGGACACATCGTACTGTCACCACCCTGCCTTGCCTGCGGAAGACGCTCAGCAGAGCCCGTCCCAGCATTTTCAGTCACCCCTCATTGTGATACACAAGCTTCAATATCACAGAGCTTCCTATATGAGAAATCAAAAGCTGTGAATAAATTAAAGAGCAAAATAAGAATTGGAAATAGGATCTTTTGCTGAAAGGAAGAAAGAGATGGACAAATAAAGAAGATACGTGGTGGCCGTGTGCCAGCCCTCTTGGAGAATGTAGTCATGATGCGCTGCACGTGTGTCCTAATAAAAATAAGAAATTAAAGTACATATCTGTTATTAACTTTTTTTTTAAGACTACTGGAACTGCTTGTGAAAGTGGCAAAAATGGGGGTATAACTGTGCTTGAAGTGGGTGGGAGGAGTTTGAGGGGCATTAATGGCAATGTATATTTTATTATAATTGTCAAATTTTAAGTAGACACAGTATGTTTTCATTATATGGGGGATTTTTGTTGTTGTTTTTCTGGGTTTTTCTTTTTTCTTTTTGATTTGGGGGGCGATTTTTTTGGTTCCAGGAATTGAACTCCAGATCTTAAGCTTGCCAGGCAGGTGCTGTGCTGCTGAGCTGTATCCCTGGCCCTCACTGTATCTTCTGAACACTCTTTGCGTACCACCGTCTGCCCCTGAATCTTACCATCAACACAAATGGCTAGCAAGTACTGCTGCCAATTATTGTCAATTTCTTCTTGGCTGCCCCAGTCCCCTTTGCAGCAGACTCAGTCCTCTGTAGCCACACATTTATGCAGCCACAGATAGAAAGTATTTGAATTTTTTTCATTAATACTGAACATATACAGGTTGTTTCTAACATTGTTCCCTAAACAATACAGTATAGCAGCTATTTATGTAGACTTTATGTTAGACGAGATATCATAAATAATCTAGAGATGGTTTAAAGTAATGAGAAGATGTGTACAGGTTACCACCATGTTATGTAAAGCGATTTGGCACCCATGGATTTGCGTGTTTGGTAGGGAGCCCTGAAACCTGCTCCTTTGGGAATAACTGAGAATGACTATTTCATATTAAAATTCTTCATTTATCTTGCCTCTCTACTGAACTTATCTTGATGAGGACCATACAAACTTGGTCTGTTGTAATACTATTGGGTTGTATTTGTTCACTATGCCTATCACAAAAATTAGCAAATAGTAGGAACTCAGAAAAAAATGAATGAAAACACATTGTACATGGATCTGGGTTTTAGTGAAAATGCATGTTTAGCTCTGAACTCGCCCTTTGAAACAGTGAATAAGTTATACAGAACAACATAAGCATGCGATGTTTGGCCTTCCACTGTTCTTTCTGCGTGCTTTACAAAACTAAATTTAAAAAAAAAAAAACCCAAAATCTTAGTTGTTATAGTTGAAATCTGGATGTGCCCCAGGATCCTCATATCCTCAAACACAAGACTTTGGGGAGATAATTGGATGGTAGGGCTAAAGGTTGATGTGCTGTTAGGAGGTCTGTGCTGGCTGGAACAGGTAGGAGTAGCCCGGAAGGATTTCTCTCCCTTCCAGCTCCTCCCTTCACTCCCTTCAGTGCTATCAAAAACCGTGAAGCTGTATCAATACCTGGCTGCCATAGGTAGCAGCTATCGCTCCTCCATCAGCCCCTGCACCATCATGCCTGGAGCCAGCCACCTCATGATATTCAAATTATGGCAAAATGTAAATTCCATACATGCTTCCAGACTTGCCTGATGGTTTGACNCCATGTCTTCACACCTCCTGTACTGCTTACAGGGTGGCGATAGTTATGCTACAGCAGCTGTTGCACATTGTTTGGGAATTTTCGAAGAAGATGTTATTTAATACCATATAGGGAATCAAGCCACAATAAACCTCTTCTCTTTAAATTGTGGCTATCATGAATTTTTCCCCAGTGATGAGGAAAGTGACTGAGACAACAGTTACTTAAATGTAAGCTTTTGAAACTCAGCTATACTCATCACTATGCCACCAATGACACACAATGTAAGCTTTTGAGAGAAGATAGAGGACCCATGAAATTTATATGTTTCAGTTTGACTCTGGAATAACGGGCAAAGGTCAAAGAGTCAAAGTTAGAGAAGTGCATTCTAAGCTGCGAGGCAAAACTATAGAGCTGAAAGGCAACACGCCTTCTTAAGGGATAAAAAATGTGCAAAACACCATCCCATTTGATGCATAAGAGAGGGTGGGAAAGCATCAGAGCACAATGGACTTGATTAATGGCCGTCCCCAAGCACTATCTTTTGGACGGACTGCAACACTCACTCATGCAGATCACAGGGAACTGGAAACCTAATCTCTGCTTATTTTCATCATATTCAAATTATGGCAAAATGTAAATTCCATACATGCTTCCGGACTTGCCTGATGGTTTGACGCCATGTCTTCACACCTCCTGTACTGCTTACAGGGTGGCGATAGTTACGCTACAGCAGCTCTTGCGCATTGTTTGGGAATTTTCAAAGAAGACGTTATTTAATACCATAGAGGGAATCAATACTTTCCTCAAGTAGTTCATAAATTATCATGAAGTGGAAGGACCACAGTTTTTATTCTGTAACATTAGGAGGAATATTTGCCATCAGAAACTGGTAATGTACTATCTATTCAAGTAATTTGCTTCTTTTCTCCTAAGTCAAAAACAAATAAACCAAAAATACCTATTAATAGATAAGCTGATATGAATGGATCAGCAAATAAAGTCAAAAATGCTCCGCACTATTATTTATTTTTCATTCCATTACACTCATGTGGAACTTTATCCCTTGAATGTCCAGCAATAAATTGATTTTAGCTGAGGTCTAACAACAAAACTGAATCAGTAAGTGGTAGATCAGGCAGCAAACCTTGCAAATGCTTCCATTCAAGTCTTGGTCCTGGTTGTTTCTATTCCATGTGAGTAGCCAGTTAAACATTCTAAACAGGTTAAACAAGGTTGATGTAGAGATGAACTACTAAAGCCAATGGAAGCTGGGCATGGTAATGCACACCTATAATCCAAGTTTTCAGGAGGCTGATGCAGAAAGATTGAAATGAGTTCTAGAGCAGCGTGGGCTTCATAGTGAGTTCAAAGCCAGCCTGCACTACAAAGTGAGAACCTGTTTCTGAAAAAGTCTTAAAATAAGAAAGACTGACTTAGAGTTGTTACATATACCAGACATTAAACTCTTGTTTTCCATAATTAAGACTGAGTAGCTCAGAATTTATATAAGTTCCTCTTTCTATAAACTTCTGTTAATTCATTTGAAGACTTCTGTCAATCAAAGTAGTATGTTAGAACCACAGGGAGCAACAACCAACTCTCAGGACATTGCTGAAGCATGAAATCATGGAGCCAGGAGTATCCTGGCCCCCAATGAAACCATATCAAAAACCGTGAGAAAATATGTTCAAGTTTCATCTCATCATGATATTATTCGCATTGGTGGAATAACCCCAAAGAGTAATTATATATCCACTTTAGGAAAGAAAGGAAAGGAATGATTATGATAGGGGAACAGATTACTCAGAGGAAAATGTATTACCCTACTTTGGGGCCTGTGTATAACCATCTACGTGGAGCATTTGAAAGAAAGAATCCTCCATTTTTGATTTATTATTTTATAGTCCTAAAAGCTTGGACCCTCCATGGGAAGACAGATTAAGATGTAACCTTCCATCATGATCGAAACCCTTACAGATGGCCAAAATGCTACCAACTTAAGTTTTTGTCTCCCTGTGTTCCCTGGAATATTCTCATGTCAAATGTATCAAACTCAAAAATAGATTTGGCTGAAACTCCAAAAAGCAGTGCAGCAGGTGATGGCCCTGGGCCAAGTACTCCTGCAGTGAGAAGCATTAAAGTACTATGTATTCACTTTTTAAAAATATATTAGGTTAGAATAACTATATCAGTTATCCATTAGCTCAGTGGAAACCAGTCACATGCATTAGAGGACTGATTCAATTCATTCATTTCCTTGTGAACTTAAGGAGCTTGTTATTCATGCCTGTGATAAAATGCACTCACATAAATTCCAGATAATCCCTCTGAAGTCATTCAGAACAAAAGCTTAAAACTGATACAGTACAAAGATACACAATCATCTGCCTGGTACTCTGGAGTCCTTTTATGAAAAAGCCCAGTCCATATTGAAGTGTGTCATACAAAGAGGAAGGTGTGGTACAGCACAGTGCTCAATTAGACTGCTGCCTCCTTTCTATGTCATTAGGAGCTCGTCTGAACATAGCTATTAACTTGCTCTGTAACTTTGAACAAATCATTTAGCCCTGAACCTTGAGCTCCTCAGGTGAAAGATAGATGGGGATTAAACAGCATGATTTTAAGCCCTCTCTGAGCTAAAAACCCAAACTTTCAAAATAAAGACATCTGAATTGACTGGTCATTATTTCTTTGTCCCAAGTTGTGTGTGTGTGTGTGAGTGTGTGGGTTTTATTTTCTGCCTTATGTCACGACAATTTAAAATGTTTTACATTTTTTAAAAAGACTATTAGTATACGTTTGCACTATATAATGTTTGCATCTCTTTGTGGAGTTGGTACAGGTTCCTAACTCAGTTCAATTCCTTTTGTTCATCCCGTTTTCTGCTCTAACCTTCCCCCTCCCCAATTTCTCGAAACCCTTCCCATTTGAGAAAAATTCATCCCCCTACTTTTCTTTATCCTTTATTTTGCTCTTTACTTATATATTGAATTTTTGTATCAGAGAATCGCTGTGATACTTAAGCCAGTGTGTGTCTGCTTTATTTCCCTTAATATCCATTTTCCTGCAGATGACTCAATGTTATCTTTCTTTATGCAAGACTAGAACGCCATTGTGTGTAAAGGTCGTATTTTCTTTACTCACTTACATACTGATGGACACATAGAGGTCACTCCCAAGATTTAGCTATTATGAATTGTGCTTCAGGCTCAAACCAACTTTGAAACTCGAATTAAGATGGTGGGAACTGCTGAGAGGTCTTTTCAGATGATACGTGTACCAGTGGCAGCCAAGGGACATGCGTGAATACATCTCACGGAGGCCAGGAAGGCATGAAATTCCAACCAGGTACAATTCAGCCATGAGAGGTGTCAAGAGCTAGTGAGTCAAAAGATCCAGGAACGTGGCCAAGGAGAACATTTTGTCACAGTCTTGCAGAATATTAAATCCTTTAATGAGCAAGGCACTGTTAGTCTTTGAAAATAAGAAAATCCAGTAAGGCTTTCCTGAAAATGGACTGTAATGTTTTAGTAGTTCAAAGTAAGTTCTTGTATGAGAATCCATCTGGTTGACAGACCTTTACTACACGCCATTAGAAACTCTGAAAGACAAAGCTCACAAAATGTCCATCCCATTCTGTGGGACTCATTAATCACCCCACAAATGTTAGATTTGCTGTTATGTTCATTGAGTTAGACATAAGATACACGGCATATGTTGGTGTGGATGGTCAGCACAGACTGAGTTGATTGAACAAGGCTTCAAAAAGGTAGCAACATTTAAAGTGAGTTCTGAAGGACAAGTAGAAGATGACTGGGTGAAACCCTCACAGCAGAGACAAAGTCAAGGGAAACAATGGAAGCAAAATCTACACAAAGGAGGAAGCTATGTCATCCTAAGGGCATGAAAAAAGCTTGGGAATAGCGAGAAATTTTGAGATGGGGCAAAGCAAGAGGTGGCATTTCCGTCTATGCCAGGTAGTAGACCTTATGTCTATTTTATGTCATGCTAATTAGGATGGGTTTGCCTTGAAAGAAAATAAGATGGCATCTCAGTTTATAAACACTTTTGTTTGCAAATAATTTGGCTCACAAACAGAAGCATTTGACAGAGGTTTGCTTTTGTCTCCAAACTCTGCATCGGGTGGCAATTACAACTCTAGCTGTCTTTCCCACAAAAACACAGATGTGGCTACCCTGTCCTAAGTCCTAGACCACATTAAGTTCATGAACCAAGGTCACACTATAAGTACTGGGAGATTTTGAATAGGAAAATCATTGGCAGTGTAACTACAGTGTGGGAAATGGATCAATATTGGCAAACGTATGGTTGTGATCAGTTAAAATACTGCTGCCGAAGTGCATTTGACAGAGGCAGACTGGAATGAAGCCTTCCTTGACCTAAATGCAGCAGCTCTGAAGGGACCTGAGAGAACTTTAAGGGCAGAAAAAACAGACTGTGGCACCTAGAGGCATTCTGTGATGGGAAAGTTCACAATGCCACCTCAGCTCTCAGTCAGACCCTGTATATGTCATGCTGAGTCTGTGTACGCATGTGCAGAAGTGGAAGCGACCTCGGAGTGTGCAGACTGCTTACATGCAGTATAGACAAGATTTCCTTTCATTTTTCACTCTGTTTCTCTCTTTCTTTTCTTTTTCTTTTTCTTTCTTTCTTTTTTTTTTTTTTTTTTGTGGTACCAGGGATCGAACTTAGGACCTTGCACTTGCCAGGCAAGCACTTATTCCACTGAGCTATC
>NDGN011466449.1:0-19811 GCA_002564285.1 Tympanoctomys barrerae
TATTTTTTCTTTAAAATAACTGATGTCAAAATAAATAAATAAATATGGAAAAAAAAATTTACATCTATATAATTCTGCTTATTTATGTACACATAATATACATCTATATACAAATACATTGATATACATGTATATGTACATATATATATATATATAGAGAGAGAGAGAGAGAGAGAGAGACAGAGACAGAGACAGAGACAGGGAGAGACAAGGAGACCAAGACAGAGACAAAGAGACACAGAGAGAAAGTGGCAGAGAGAGTGAGAGAGACAGAGACAGAGACAGAGACAGAGACACAGAGACTCAACAGCAATACTGGCCAAGGAAATAGCTCAGTAGCCTGCAAGCACGAGGTCCCAAGTTTGATTCCCCCTACTGAAAAAAAAAAGCAATACCAAATACAATATATAAGAGACTGGTATTACATTAGGCATGCAACTGAGTTGTAATTATAATAATAAACTTAGAGAAAGTATAGTATAAAATTATGGTACATCAGAAATCATTTAAAGTACATGTTTCCAAGAAAGAAAAGATACAGCAAACCCAAATACAGTATCATAAAGATATGAAAGAGCAATAAAAATTAGTGCTAAGAGAAGAAAAAAATACTAGCTAACTTCCAAGCTTAATAAAAATTCAAATATAAGAACTGATCAATATATATGTGATTTATAAAACACACAAAAGCATTTTAATTTCAGATTTTGAAATAGGTTATGTAGTTATCCTGTAAAGTCCATATTTATATGTCTTAAATGATACTCTAAGATTCTTCAGATGACAGGAAAATACTCCAGCCTACCAAGCGGTGATAATTTCTCTCATCCAGCAATATTGGTCTTTTGGGGGAAGGTGATCTGTTGGAGATTTTACTACTATTTTTTTCTTTGTTAAAACAAAACGTCATTTAGCCCAATGTTTGCATATTCTGGCAAAAGATCATAAGAGACTTCTGCTTATAGTTACAGCTCAATTATCCATATGCAAATAGTTTTTGATGTATTTTTTTTTTTCGTCCCTGTCTGCCATTATCCTTCTGCCAAGAAGCATTTGCTGGGTGAATTTCCTCTACCGCTGATTGAGACATACTTAGGAAATCCACACATGTTTCAGCCTGAGCCCCAACAAATCATAATGAGGCGAGCCTGCTGTAAGAAAACACAGTCAAACTAAATAATGCATCCCCCAAGCAAGCATCAATTAAAGCCGATGATATAAGAGTCTGGGCTGCTGTCCACTGGAAGAGACAAATGAAAAACACATTTTATCTTCATTTATGCTTGAATATTTATGAAAGTAAATGGATGGATAAAGCACCCCATTCCCACATCTGCCCTTCTCATTCTCAGAGTCCATGTAAAAATAAGAGAGTTAAGAACATACTTGTGTATCCTCAGGAAATGTCGCTGTCCACAGCAGTAATGCGTTTGATTGGCCATTCTTATCCGTCCCTATGATTCGAGCATGGAAATTGTGCCTTTCCTGATTTCTATTCACCCTCATCTCTTTCTCGTGGAAAATAAAACTAGGGAAGATGCATTCTATGGTGATGGCATGAGTCTATAACTTAGAGAAAAGAAAAAAAGTACTAATTAGTTGCCATTTCCATCTACCGCTTCAAGTTGAAGAGAAGTTGACAGCGCTATTAACTGGAGTGCGGCACTTTCTTCACCTGGATGCTGTTTGGGTATTGATCATCCATGTATTGGACACATGTTGCTAAGCACCGCTAGAATGCATTGTCTAACATTGTATTTACCATAACACTGTAAGGTAAGAACTATAAATATCCTTACTTTACAAATGAGACAGACTCAAAGACTTTTAGTTCTTTACCAAAGACATACTGAAGAAGTGGCAGAGGAGCGCTATGAATCCTGATATGCCTGACTCCAGGGACAAAGCCTTTAATCACATTAGTCTTCCGCTTCCTTCACCATTTCCAGATCTGTGGCCATCATGACACTTGTCTATTACAGGCCAGACACATGAAGATCGGTAAGAGTTAAACTCAGAAAGAAGTTCACATGCTCAAAAATGGCTTAAGCTGAGGCCCTTACAAAAACAAACAAACAAAAAAAAAGTTGGAAAGTGTATGGTGGCAGGAGGAGAGTGACATACAAGACAGAATCTGGAAGGTCGTATAATCCCCATACGGATTTCTAGAGTTGACCTTCTCAAGGTCGCCACTTAATACTGTTGTCTTTTCTAATTTATTTACTCTCCAAAGGTCATTCCAAATTCAATGTCTGTTTAGTAGTGACACTCTGATTTTTATCAGAATTTCCAACTGGATTGACTCAAGCCTGAGAAGGTCAGCCGCAGTGAATCAAAGGCTCTGGCCAGCCTGAAGCTCAGGCTGTATTCAGTCGCAAATACGTTGCTCTTTTGCTAATTACCCCTCATGCGTGTTCCGTTTAATTCTGTCATCTTGCAGAAACAGTCCCTCCCTCGTGTGAGACTGAACGCTGCAGAGTCACCACCACAGTGCAGCTTAGTTCTTCTGTGATCAAATTGCAATCAGATTTCAGTTAAATAAAACCCACAGAAAAGCGGCAAGTGTAATTGACAGAAGAGAAATGTCATGCAGTATATTAAAGGGGTGCCCTCGTCTTCCCACTGCTATGTTACAAAGAATTAGAGAGATAAGTTGTTGGCCTACGTGGAAGCTTATCCCAGGGAGTATCTTGTTTTGATTTCTCTCTCTATGGTTACTGAAAATCCATTGTCTTTTGAATAGTGACTACCCTGGTGTAGGCCCAGAAAGACTGAGCGGACCTCACTGGGCTCCGGCTGCTGAGTGGTGAGGACGATACAACACGTGGCTGAGATCTGACAAAGCCAGCATTTCACCTTCTATTAGTTACATCGTTGGCTACAAAGATGGACATATGGCTCTGGTAAGGAAAGTGAGGTTCAATGTCAGTCATTCTGGTCAAGTAACTGCTGGCCAAGATGGTAGAATGCAGTCCTGATGGAGCAAATGGTCATCCCAAAGAAAAAGCCTGCCTTAGGATAGTCAACACACACAGAAACACAGACACAGCAAGGCGGTAAGAAGTGGAAAACTTCCTGATGCGATTGTCTTCGATCAGTTGAGGGTTCTTTTGCTCAATTCACATAGAAAGCACGAATCATCAAAGTGTAGCTCTGCTAGCGGCTCTGGGCTTTAAGCACCACTGAGCTTCACCCTTGATGATGCAAGTTGGTCCTGAAGCTGCCGGTCAGCACCAGTGAAGTCCAAATGCAGTCAGTGCATTCTGATTGTTGTGCACCTCTGTTGCTGCTGGCCGCTTCTCCTCAATGCCAGCTTCTAGCGATGCCCACCACGTGACTCTGCCGGTTGCTGGTCTCTGCTGCTGATCACCACCAGGGAGCACCAGTTAACCTTAGATGCTATGCATCAACAGTGCCATTTGCAGGTCCCCCCACTGCCAGGTGCCATGGGGCGACATCAGTTTGTGCTAGGGATATCCGTCAATCCTGCCAGTGGCTGTTGTCTGCTGCCGATCTTCGCTGGCTGCCGGTCTCTGAAGTTTTTCCGGGCTAGCAGCCCCTTATATTTATAGCTCTTTTTCTTAAGTGACAGCTGCATGCACACCATTCAGGATAAGAATCATGAGTAGATTTACAGGATCTTACTAGCCCGCATAGCCCAAGAAATTAATCATGAGAAGATTTACCAAAGCATAACAGCAAGGCTTTATTTGAACAGAAGGACCTCCACTGTTCCACCGGGGGGGGGGGGAACAGTGTGGACATCAGGACACCCAGAGGAAGCCCTTCTGGACAAAGAAAAGAAGCATGACAGGAGTGCTGCTCAAAGAACAGCTGCAGGACTGTGACTGTTTTGTGTTCATGCTTGTTGATTGGTCCATATTTGAGCCTGCTTATTGGTCCAAACTCTAGTCTGCCTAATGATCCAACTTGTTTTCAATTCAGACCTTCTTATCTGAGCTTCCTGATGGGTGAAAATTGAAATTCAAGCCCACTACAGTCCCTTGGACATCTCCCGGAGTGGATGAAGGAATCCAGGGCAGCTGCAGCTGGCAAGGGTGTGGGTGAGCAGAACATCGGAAGCAGCAGACAATTTGGAAGCTGTTCCATCTCTGTGAAGATAGTAGAGTCTAAAGAGGAATATTCAACAGGTCTAGCTGTGTTAATGACAATTCACTGGGACTTGGGATGGTTGGGGACATTCATAATGGGCCCATTCCACCTCCCCTCCCAGTCTTTTCAATGTTAGACACAGTTTTCCCACTGTTTCTTAAAAAAAAAAAATCTAGCAATGCCTAGAGCAGCAAGAGTGGGGAAGGGCCCCTGCAGCTCCTGCCAGAGTGACCAGAGTGACCAGCGGACAGGCACAAAGTGATGCTAGGAGTGGAGGGACTGCACGGAGGCATGCTGTCCCTCCCTCCTCTGAGGACCAAGGGAAGGGGAGGAAGGGGCAGGACAGCTCTCGGCCAAGCCACATCTCCATCCCACAAAATAATCCATACCTTGTTGCCCAAATTCCCATTTCCATAAAAAGCCTTGAAAGTTTTAAATTTTCTACTCATGTTTCTCAAAAGAAATTATAAATGTATGTATTTATACATACACATATAGAGACATTATGTACATATATGACATATATTTTTCTCTTTCTCTCATACGTACACTAAATATTTGTTTTCCCAAGGCCCTCAGGGAGCAGCATCTCACAGAGAAACTAGTTTAGAGCTTAGCAGAAAAAATACAGACATGTTAGGTCCGAGGAACACGTACATCTTGGGTGAGGTATGGAGGGAATAAAAATGGAATTATAAATGAAAGGGGAACAAGGCCATGTTCTAGAAAATCTCTCAGAAAACTGGCTCCCATTTCTGAACAGTTTTGCATATCTCAGTTCTTCAAACGCTGCTATCTTAGGATCTGACAGCTCTTAGTTAATAAACTTTAACGCTTATTAGAGGCTGAGGTATAATGAGAATGAGAGAAAGTGAGGGCCGAGGAAGAAGCGTTTTGTAAGATCAAACTGTCTGGATTTAAATCACAGCTCTGGCACTCAACCACAGTGAGACCTTCAGCAAACAAGTGCTTGCAATTGCCTGATCTCTAATGAAACCATTTAGGTATCTCATCTCTAAACAGGATGCTCTCATTGCCAGGCCTAAGAATGAAATAAGAGCAGCCAGCTTAGCAGTTTAGCAGCTTATTGTTTTCGATACAGGAGAACCCACACAATGTTTGCCTTTGGTATAGCCACTGTTACAATCATATTGACTGTTAGCATTGGGAATCCTTTGTCCTAATCTGATTGCTTCGTAATACTAATTTGGTGATTTTTTTTTTTGATGAGTAATGACATAAAAAGAAATAGAGCCTTTTGTAACTGAAGCCATGTTTGTAGAGATGTACAAAACACAAGAGAGTAAACTAAATGCATAAATAAATAAATAAATACACTTGATTTATCTCCAGAATGAGTTTAATGTGCAAAATTGGTGAAACCCATTCAAGGGGGTCAGCTATCTTTCTCTACATAAAACATCTCTAAATTATGGGACCCTCGAGAATTCCCATTAATTTCCTGGTACTTCTTTTGTTGTTGTTGTTGTTGTTTTGCTTTTGCACTTAGTACAGGGTCTCACTACACAGATCAGACTTGTTGTGATTCTCCTGTTTTCAGCCTCCCAGTGCTGGGATTACAGGCACATGCCACCATGCCCAATCTCAATCGCCTTCTCAGGACGCCCCCAGAGGCGGAGCTGGCATGGCAGGCCCAAGGATGGAACTGTGGCCTCTGCACTCTGCCTAGGCAGGCGCTTTAATCCGCTAAACTATTTGCCCTTCCCTAATTTCCTGGTACTTCTTAATTCCACCTTTGGAGTCAAGTACTGATCAGATTCCCGGTTCCAGGACTCTCTAGCTGTTTATTGCTTGCACCTGCATTAAGTTCAGCCTGGGCTTTGAAGCCCTCAGTAGCAACACTGGGGTGACAGGGTGTTCTCCTTTATGAGTCCTCAGAAGCTGAGACACAGCTCTGAGAGCCATTAGGATGGAAGGACTTGGTGCACCATGGGGAAGCGCAACATTTGCATAGAGATTTGCCAGAGTCCATGGGTGAGCACTATTAAATCCTCGCCTCATCTGGCCTGCTAGCTGCTCCTGTGGGCAACAGCGCTCGCTGCATTTTGACGCTAGGAGTAGCGGGTGGTGAGACATCTGCACCAACACTGCTGGGATCCACAAGCTGATTCAAGAGCTATCGGCATGGAGCTGAGATCCTGTGTCATGAAAGGATGGAACTTAACGAGGCTTTGGAGAGAAATAAACATGATCATGCATAAAAAGTAACTGCATGCTAAGTAAAGCACCTAGCACGTCGTAAGCCATTGGGCAATGCTAGCTTCCGTAAGGTGGCAAAAAAGAGGACTCCTTCAGTCTTTGTCTTAGACCCTTTTTGTCTTCTGCATGCTCGAGATGAAATCATTCCCTCCTAGAAAGATCAAGATCCTCCAGCAAAAACCTCAAGGCGGCCTCACAGATGTTCAGGACTTCATCAGCAGTCCTAGAGGGTGGACCTCTCATCTGTTCTCGATTTTTTTTTCTCAGTTTCTTCTTTAGAAGCACTTAGTAATTCTTTTGTAATAGTTATCACTTCTTTTTTCACTTCAGAGACTATTTCTGTACTGATTTCCTCTACACCTTCCTGCAGTTGTTTCTTTACTTCAGACGCTATTATTTCAGAGATTTCAGGTGTGTGACTACTAATTTCTTCTATGCTAGCGTCTCCTGCATTTGTTCTGGGTGGACCTGGGGCCTGCGAATGCACTTTGCTCCTTCTTTTGGTCATTTTGTATAGCATTCTCGTCTGACCTTTGGTGTAGACCTGTTACCTATTTGGTTCGGTTATTACCTAAGCACTAATATTATTACTCAAGAGAGATCACGTGGTTAAGGCAGCTACAGTTTTCTGTTTACAGTACAACAATTAGCACCACTAATAATGGGTGGTGATATTATCAATTGACATGCTTTTGTGTCTAATGGGTTTATATTTTAAACCGTAAGATCAAACATTATGATTGCATAGCTAAGCAGATTTTAAATTGGGAATATGTACTTAAATTATTTCCCCTAAGTTCTGTCTGGTTGATGTACTTGAAGTTTTCCAGGCAGACTAGTTCACCCCAGTTACCCATTGAGAGAGAATACTCACATAGGTCTGGGTTTAGCAGTGTGCCTCAGTTTACCAGGTCTGATCTACCAAGTTCAAACTCATCCAGCTGGGCCTGTCTTGGGTCTGGCTGCCATGCTTGGTTTCTTCCTGCTGGGCCCCCTGCTGTGGATTTCCTCTCTGGTCAGTCCCAAATCAAATCAGCTGCTCTGCTGTAGAGTTCCTCTGGGTGGTCCCAGACTGACCCTGGCGCTGCAATGTGAAGTTCCTCTCTGACAGGTCCCAAACCGACTCCTGGATCTCTCATCTGTAACAAAGCAAGCATTTTAAAGAGCATACACTTTTCCCAAAATACAACTCCTGTAGTTCTTTGCTATATCTGTATTCTGAATTTCATGTCGCAGTTTCTGAGAACTGGAAGATTTAAATTGGATGTCATTGAATTCAGTGGCATATTTGTTTCGTACCTACTATGTATAAGGTTATGTGCTGGGGTTAGGGGCATAGCATGCAGAGGAAACACTATCTCTTTCCTTAGAGAATATCTTTATGTCTGTATGAATTTCTGATGTGATGGTCAATGAGGTGTACTTTATCCATTGCTTCTGCTCTTTGAGAAAAACTATATATTGTGGTCTGTATCTAGTTGTCCCCCCAAAGCCTCATGCAGACATAGGGTGGATTATAGAGTTTATGATTGGTTCATGATTCAGTGCTGGGACTTTTGGTGTGAGTGCTACACACACCCTTGAGTGAGGAATCTGCATGCAATATCAATAAAGGAGAGAGGTTTGCTAGCTGCTAGAGCTGCTGCCCTTCCCTTTGCTTTTTGCTGTTTTCTTCAGCCAGGACCTGCTGCCCTCTGCCATGTGCTGCTCTTCCTTGGAGCCGGCTGAGTATGGATGTAACTGCCTCCAACTGTGAGCTAGAACAACCTTCCCTTCCTTCATTCTGGATGTCAGGTATTTTGTCTCAGCAGTGAGGAGAAAGCAACTGAGACACTATATGTAACAAAAGAAAAATAATATTGAATAATTCAAGACGCTGAATGATTGCTTAGTTGCATTTTCAGCAAAGCTATGCAGAGCTCAGAACTGAACATATTCTGTTATCAAAGTTTATCTCCTTAACATCATTAAAGCTGAGTAAGGAATAGACATTTGTATATCTATATCTGTAGGTAGACCAATGGACAGATAGATAGATAGATGGTGCTTCTGTGTTTGTGGTAATTAAAACATAAGTATAAACTTCATATTTGACTCAAACTCCACTAAGAAAGTGGAAATCTCTAATTGATTTTGCCCATTTTCTGATTTCTCAGAAATAATTCAAAGGCTTTTTGCTATTAATTAAAAATGGGAGGAAAACATTTATTTAAAAACAAAATCTACACAATGTTTTCTTTTCAGCAAGTTTCTTGAACTGACCGAGGGTTTCTGTAACCTGGGACGCAACCTCCAATGCTAAAAGAACAGAAGTAATAAGGATGGAGAAAGGCATAGAGTCACCTACACCAGTGGCGTCTAGGAAGGACCAGAAATCAGGAAGGCTTTTCCTCTAAAACTCTGAAGAAATTGAAAATGTGACAGCAAGGAGGGCCCTGGCACTCTGTGCTCAGAATCAGAACACCCTCACTCGTGTTTTAAATGTTTCATTTTCATTTCTTCCAAGATCTCACAAGCGCTACGCTAAATGAATTTCTTGAAACAGAGGGTGGCAGGACTAACACTTTAAAGCCAGATTCAGCAGATATATCACATTCTATCAGTGAAATTATTTGGGGGTTCAAAATGTCCAAAGCGTTTAGCCTTCATGAGTCTAAAATCATCTGTTGTTCTTATGGTCATGGCACTTACATTTTCTATGCTGCTTATCAATGTAAAGCATCCCTGCTTGGGCGAGCTAAGAATAAGAGAAGGATAGTGCAAGGAGCTCAGATCAATTGAGAAACACACTGTTATGCTTTGTGTCTAGTTGTCCCCTCAAAGCCGCATGCAGTTATGGGGTTGCTTCTGGAGTTTATGATTGATTCTTGATCCAATGCTAGGATTATGGGTGTGAGTGCCCTGGGGCACATACTCTGTATTGCAATGGAAGGAGAGGAGAGAGGCTAGCTAGCTGCCTGAGCTGCTGCCTGTCCCTTTGCAATTTTGCTTTCTGCCTTCACCATGAATGGTTGCCCTCTGCCCTGTGCCACTCTGCCTTAGAGCCAGCTGAGTATGGTCTGAAACCTCCATTGACTGTGAGCTAAATAAACCTTACCTTCCTTCATTTTGGCTGTTGGGTGTTTTGTCCCAGCAATGAGAGAAGAGTAACTGAGACACTCGCCATCTTTCGTACCAGCATATCTCCCAAGCTGCAAAGACTTTGGCTGGAGTTAACAACAAATCCTATCTCTAAAACTAAACCCATCCCCCTTTGTAAGCCTATCTCTGCTACCTACACTTACCTAAAATTTAATCTTCCTTCAATGAACTATTAGCTATAATATCTATCACTTGATGGAATTGCAATTTTCTTAGTTTGTGCGAGGCTTTTCTCAGGATCTTATTGTGGAAAAGGCCTGGGAGAGGAGGATCCCATAACTGAGGACAGGAAGGAGCTGTGTAACTTCAGCTTCACTGGACCCCTGGCTCCACTTACTTAAACCACTGAGTTATCACCAAGAGACTAATCACCCCAGTCTCTCATTTGCTTTGGTTGTTTTTCTTACAATGTCTGAGTCACCCATATTACTTATAATTCTCTGGGGTTTTTTTCAGTTAATTAATATGCAAATTCCTATGCACATTAAATCTCATAATTATAAAATCTCATAATTTACTAAATCTTTTACCAAATAACCACTCTATGGAGAACATACATGACATGAACTATTCTAAGAGCATCTGAGAATTCAGTTACTCCCTCTCAGAACTCCCTTGGGCTGGTCATCACTGTGCTAGTGTTATGCAGTAGTATACAAAAGGGAGGGGGCCTGGGTAGATAGCTCGGTGGTTGAAGTGCTTGCCTGGCAAAAGCAAGGACCTGGGTTCAATGCCTGGTACCGCATGCCACACCCGCCCTGGAACCCCAGGAGTGCAGCGCCAGCCACCAAAATCAGGCATGGTGGCCCACGCCTGTGATCCCAGCACTGGGGAGGCTGAGATAGAACGATCACTAGGAGTCCAAACTATGTAGAGGGACACTGCATCAAAAGAATAATGAAAAAAAGGCAAAAAGAAGAAAAGTAACCCTCTTGAGGCCTGACAGCTAGTAAGCTGTCACAATGGAATGCAAATCTTAAGTGTGGAAAAATCTACACCTTTAATTATACTATTTATGTCCTGTATGTTAAATCTCCCTACCTTAACATAGAAGAAAATTCTAAACATTATTCATCAATAAATAGGATGTTTAGGAATCGTAAGGAGGTAAGCCCTACTAGGATATGTAGATGCCATGCAACCAAATGTGTGCCGGGCAGTACCCAGGCTCGTGGCCAGGAGTCTGTCATCACTGTTGGCACCCACCTCACCCCTTGCCACGCCACCTACCACAGGCTCAATTCCAGCAGCTCCGGCTGAGTTCACAGACACCCGTCTGCCCTCAGCCTCCAAGACCAGGCGGGATCCAGATTGGGCCAAGGAGAACGCATGGATTCTCCAACACGGAGAATTTGGAGTTGGGCTCAAGAGACCCGCTGAGGCTCTGAATTTGAAAAAAGCTTTAAAACATAGTTAATGTGCCTAGTTTCTTTTCTTTGCCTTGCTTTGTCAAACTCCCTTTGAATTTTCATTTTCATTTTTATATTGAAAAATAAAACATATATATATGCATTTATGGTATATAAGTTGGACATATTCATAATGGAATGATCGCAACAAGGTAGTTAGCAGACATATCACTTCATTTTTGCAATGATAATTTATTTTATGGGAGGATATTAAAGGTAGTCTACTCCCCTAGCAATTTCCAAACACACAGTACATTACTATAATCATCATGGTGCACAACGGATCTCTTGAACTTCTTCCTCCTGTCTAATAGAAATTTTATCCTTTGACCAAATTGCCCGTTTGCCCCAACCCTGGCCTCAGATTATCACCATCTGGCACCATCTATGAATTTAAATTCTTTAGGTTCCACGTGTTGGTGAGGTCGTATCTTTCTGTGTCTGACTCATTTTGCTTAATAGAAAGTCCCTGGGTTCATTCATGTTGTTCAAAAGGACAAGGCTTCCATCTCTTTAAGGATGAGATCCCCCCATTTAATACAGAAGAAAATTCGAAATAAATATATAGATGATATAGATATATAGATATAGATACAATTTTCTTTATTCATCCATAAATCGACTCTATATCATGGCTAGTATGAATAATGACGTAGCAAACACAGGAGTATGGTGTTTCTTCTCCATACACATCCTCTGGACATATAACCAGAAGTGAAATTGCTGGGTCGCGTGGTACTGCCCCATTTAACCTTCCAGGACCTTCCTCACTGTTTCTCTGATGGCCATACCCAGGACAGCCATTCTCTGCCATGAGGGTAAAGAAGAGAGAAGACCTAGCTACAAAGACAAAGGACAGGAGCCAGGGAGGTGGCTCAGTGGAGTAAGCACTTCCCTGGCAAGCACAAGGGCCTGAGTTTAATCCCTGGTTCCGCCAAAAAATAAATAAATAAACAACCAAAGTCAGAGGAGAACAAATTTCCTCGACAAAGAGAAAATAGAAAGAAGAACCCTTTGGCCTCCTGAGAGATGAGGAGAATGTTTTATTAAATTTGTGATTTCCAGTTTTAGTCCCGCAAATTGGTGCATATTTTTTGATGCTGAGTGCCTAAGTATCTTGATCTTCCCCGAAGGCTACATCCACACGTCCACAAATACGTGCATGCATGTCCACACATGCACTTGCACATGCGCGCGCGCACATACACACACACACACACACACACACACACACACACACACTGTCATGGCTTGTGTCTAGATTTCCCTCCCAAAGCCTCACATGGTCCTAGGTGTAGATTTTCAGAAGAGGCTGCACCTACAGTGTGTGATGCTGAGACGAAGCTGTGTGATTGCTAAACTAGTCCCCTGGTTAGACGGCATGACCCTAGGTGTGGATAACGGGAATCCTCCCCGAGTGTGAGTGCTGCTCCTACTCAGGGCGTGTCACCAGGATAGAAAAGCATGGCTGCCCTCACCTGCTGCTGACGTCTCCTCCCTCCTTCGCTGTTCGCTGCCTGCCTGCCTCCTGCCCACCCTGGACTGCCTCTCCCCTGCAAGGCCAGCCTGCATTGGAGCCCGCAACTGTAAGCCAAGACCTCTATAAACTGTGAGTCCAAATAAACCTTTCCTCCTTTAACTTTGTGTGTTGTGCATTTTTTCTCAGCAATAGTAGAAGTAATTAAGACACGTACACTCTTTCCTCAAATTGTGCCAAATTTCTCTAAGTCTCTGCTATGTGGAACCAAAAAGTACTGAAAATAAGAATGGAAATTACCATGGTAAACAATAGTAAAGGCAATGTTCCTGTGCAGTACACTTACAAATAAAATGCTAGCATTGCTGTGATAATAATTCAAGATGATATAAAACACAGACCTCAGAGTTTACATTTCAACTTAATTTTTCCTCAAGTGCACCTGACCCTTATTTCGTGAAGTTGAGAAGTGCTTATTTTGTACTTGTGTGGGATACTTGGAGCAGAGGTCTTTGATTCAGCCACTGAGTCAAGATTTGGACTTGAACCAGGCACTGGGCCACGTACTTATGATATAAGCACTTGGGAGACTGAGGCAGGAGGATGGCCATGAGTTCAAGACCATGCTGTGCTACAAAGTGAGGTCAAGGTCAGCCTGAACTATGTAGCAAGACCTTACTTCAAAAAAATAAAACAAATCAACAACAACAAAACAAAAGATTAAGACTAGATATGATTTTGTAGTCTGGTAGACTATGTTCCAGTCATAAAGTTCATAGGATCAAGATCCAATAATTCAAAAATTGGAAATGAGGGATCCAAATTAACTATAAGCTTTATGGTTCAAAGCCCCATAAAATTCTAAACACAATTTAATGCATAGTGTCATTCATGGGTCACCAAGGGACAGCTCAGGAGATATATGGTGTCCCTAGCTAGAAGTGTAAACTTGTAATAGAAGCCTTGTGCAGTTCTTTCAGTCATTAAGTGGTTTACATCATTGGCTGAATATTTACTTCCCAGATAGTGAATTAATGAAACAAAAGGTAGCTGCTAGGATTTTCGTGAGTCAGCGTGTACTGTGTGCAGGGGCCGGAAGAAATACCATTGATGTCACCCTGTAGTAGCTGCCGGAAGTCGCTTACCTACCCTGAGCCTCGAGTCTTCTGGCTGGACAGCCAGCACGCCAGCGTGTCCTCAGGGCACCATGAAGGTCGTGGGCGAGAGCTCTGCAGAGGCTGCCACCTAAGGGCAAGAGCTCCGCCAGGGTGAGCGCGTGTCACCATCTGCCACTCCTAAGAAGTCCCCGCCCCTGGGCATCGTAGCTTGTTAAATCTTCAGGTAATAAAAATTGCCCCTCTCCTGCTGTTTCGCAATCTGTATCCACTTACTTGATTTATTGATTATTTATTTCGTAGTTCCAGTCCGTCCTGTCTTTCCCCAAATCAAGCATTTCACACCAACATTGCTCTTCCATTTTCTTCACGCCACACACCAATCCCTACACCCTCGGCCCTAGATTCCTCACAATGCGAGCCTCGCAAGATCAAGGGATCAAGCCTAGAGGATGGGGTTGGCTTTTCTATCTCCTGTCCCTCTTAAAAATGCCTTTGCTGTGGCATAAACTAGTGGAAGACAGCTCATTTCATAAGCAAATGTTCAAATAGGGGAGCATACTGTCCTTGAGAGGCGCGAGATGAGACACCCGAACCACCTTGCTGCACGACGGAATGTCAATCCATGCCTGACTCGGTTTGACCTTGGCACTTTCGAAACTGACCTTGGGAGGAGCTCTCTAAGCAGAGATAACACAGAATTTTACAGACCATAACCTCCAGATGTTTTTGACCAGCCTCAAATTTTATGTTACAAAACAGCTTTCGTGTTTTTCCCTCTGTGCTTCACTCTGCCCTATGGCTACTGTTTCCATAGTTTCTGTCGTTATTCTGAAAACCAGGTGTGGGGTTGTGTGGCAGTCACACACTGACATTTTGCCATTTTACTCTCCAGCATGTTCCCTAATTAATAGGAAACGTTTGGCTTTTGAGAGCTGATTTTCTATACTACACAAATAGTCATCACTTCAGATATCTATTCGGAAGCATGGTTGTTTTATCTCTTTTCAATTAACTGTTCGGTTTTTCCTCCATATTACTTTAAAGCAAAATTCATTTATTGGCTTTGGTGTAGCTGAATATGCATTCTCACCATGCAATCTTGACTGCATATAAGCTGCATACATATTAACAGCAGCTCCTCCAAACCATTTCCTGCCACGCTTGCCTTCATCTGTCTCCACTTCTTCACCACAGGTGCCTTCTGCTCACTGGAGACAAGGCACCAGGCTAGGAACCAGGGTAGGTTCAATGCCAGGGTACGCGCTCCATCCCGAAGACAATCAGCCACACTCCCGCTACCTTACCACCTCCCTCAATGGTGTTTTTCATTTAGATAAAAATAAATATAAGTTTAGATATAAATAGGAAACTGCTACATATTATTTCTAGTTAGAAACAACCTATGTTTACCCAGGAAAATTGACAACATTGTCACATCCAGGAATCAGAATAGATGAGTTGTTGTCCCCTTCTACTGCACTTTATTTTTTTTATTATTTGCTTATTTATTTATTTACAGAACTGGGGATTGGACTCAGGCCCTTGTGCTTGCCAGGGAAGTGCTTATTCCACTGAGCCATCTCCCTGGCCTCTGTACAACTTTAAAAAAAGAAAACCTAATAGTACTTTGGTGTGCCATCAAATGAAAGAGAGAAAGTCCTACATGCTATTTAGAGGCAGGATCTGTGGAAGGTCATAATTAAGGTTTGGTGTCAGTGTGCCTAAAGAATGACAGCTGGAAGCTAGGGCTAATTCTTGCCTGGAAATGTCGAGATGAATAGAACTTTTATCTCTGACATGAAGAAAATGAAAGAACGCAGCAAAGATGATCATACTGGTTTTACAGCTGGGCTGTTGAAACTAATCTGCAAGATGTTTAGATTGGTTTTAGCAACAGACTGCTCCTGATTTCAGGTGTATTTTAATCCCTCTGAATCTGTTCCTGGTGCACGGGAAGGGAAGCGGTCATTGCAGCATTCTGTATGATCTCATCCCTTTATTGGATGCCTCAGAAAAAATTTAAAACGTGTCCCCATCAAATCTCTTGACAACATTTTGACAGATCAATTGGGAGGCTAATTAATGACTTTGGTAAGTAGTAGGAGCACTCTTAGCTGTGAAATGCTGTCAGTGGAATGTGTCTGGTCTGTGCTGTATTAGTAACAAATGTGGAATCTATGGGCTTTTGGGGCACAGCCCCCTGAAGATATCTACATATATACCAGAGTATGGAAATTCTCATCTCAGTACTGTACTTGCAAATGTTACGTAGCTCCCCCAGATACTGAATATGTCAGAAGTAAGCAAGAAAGGACTCCAGGGGCTATACTGCGTCTTTGCTTCTACCTGCATCCCCTGTAGTGAAGGGTCACTTAAGTCCTAGAATTTTTAACCAGGGTGGTTCCATGCTGCCTGCAATAGTCTGGCTGTTGGTGTCTCTTGGAAGTTCAAGTGTTGGACCCTAATCACCAATGTGGTAGTATGAACACTTGGAGATCGTGAGGGTGGAGCCTGTGTGTTTGGGGTTAGTAACATGATAAAAGCAGGGTGAAGGAGCTGTTTGCCCTTTCTGCACTATGAGGAACCACTGAGAAACACCAAATATGGAGCAGAAAGCAAGGCCTCACCAGATACCAAGCCTGCTGGCACCTTTATGGTAGGCTTGCCAGTCTCAAGAACTGCGAATGATGAATTTCTACTATTTACTCAGTCTCCTGACTAAGACATTTTTCTGTAGAAGACAGAATTTACTGAAACATCTGACAAGGTCTTTGTTTCTATCTTACTTGACAATTCGATTAATGACACTATACAAAAACAAGGATGTAGTACTATTAGTGTAAATGTGAATCGTAAAGTACATGTATTATTTCACAAAAGGAAACTGAAGGTGAAGTGCTCAAATTACAGAAGAATACATACACTGATATGCTCTTCACTACCAATCCCACACACACACACCCCTGCACACATATGCACATGTGTAAATGTTTGCTATGTAATCTGGAATATATTCCACGCACCCAATTTTTTGCAGTATGGATTAAAATGATTGTATGGATTAAAATTAAAAGAGAAAGACTGAGGAATCTTTTTCCTTGGCATGTTTTTCGAACATAATCTTGCATTCTCAAACTAAAATCCGAAAAGCACATAGAAAGCTAAAGGGCAAGGATTCTGCATCTAGTGCGATGGCTCTAGAGAGGCCAGGGCTTTCAGAATGGGCTCACCCTCATCATGCTTAAGACCTGAAGTGGCCAATGTAATCTGCTTCTTGCTTGTAGGCCTTACACAACCCAGCAAATCCTGTCTCATGCAATGAAGTAGATCCAAATAGTTTTCCAATTTTCTTTGCAAACTCTGGAGTCTTTGTACAATTGACTCATTAAAAAATGTGAAAGTTGTCATTACATTTGCTTCAATGTTGAGAAATTAAGACTGCCTAATGAATGTTTTGATGTTTCAAAATTAATCTAGAAGCAAGATAAGAAGTGACACCGGTGTCACACACGCCTTACAGGCCTGCCCTCATTCTCACAGGTGGTTGGCACGACCTCAGGAACCCCCCCATTCCTGGCAGGAAAGGAGGCTGGAAGTGGCTCGCACTCACAGCACTTGGGAGCTGGGTGGGTAAATGCATTGCGGTGTGGTCTTCTCAGAGTATGGCTGTGGCTGTTCAATAAACACTGTACACATTCTTCATATGAATGAATCTTTAAAACTTGAATTAATAGACGAAGTTGCAGAAAAGTACACCTTGGAAAATATTACTTACGCTGACTTTTTTACAACAAAGATACTACAATTGACTTACAGGGTACACATTTTATTTACAATATTAAAATGATGACTATTGAAGGTCCACAGCAGCCCCAGTGTGGCATTACTAAGGCCAGGCCACCACGACAGATAGGAATAAATGGAGCACAAGTAACTGTACCTGTACAATTTATTCCAGTAAAAATTTAAGTAAAATTTTCAGTGTTGGCTTCTGTAATATTTAGCAAATAGACCCTATTCTTTACGTAACACTTTATACATTTTCCTAATTTTGAAATACTTACCTAAAAATACATTTGTGCATATGTGATGTTTTAAATTTCATATAAATTATACACATCTTTATATTTCCATTACAATAGAATGTAGAAATTTATTCATTGTATTTTATGTGTAATATAACATTTTATCTATAGCATATAATGAAAAATATTAAAAATTACATAATACACTATATATATTATAGTCAAGTGAAAAATAATTATAAACACCTCCAAAAAAGGATTCCATTACCTGATCTTGCACAGTAACAAGTGGTCAGGATACACTTGTTCTAAATTGGGACATATTTATGTAATTGGGTATGCACAACTTCAATTTTGTATAAATATATATACATATATACATATATATAAATTTTTTAAATACTAAGGCAGAAGTTCAACACTACAAATCAATGATGAATTCAAAAGAAAAACAAATAGATGTATGAGATGTACAAATTTGATTCTTTTTTTTCAAAACTGTCTGCAACATTTGAGATTTTATTGGTTGAATTGAGGCTCAGTACAAACTCTTCTCTTTGTATACAATTCTTAACATGCATACCAAGATCTAAAAAGCCACAAAGTGTTTCTTTTTCAGTTACTCCAGTGACTTTCCAGCTTTAAATTTGGAGTCAAATTTTCTGTAAGAAGGTTAAGCATCAGTCTCTTCACTTAAAAAATGCAATGAGGTGGGATTCTTTCCTTTTTTAAAAATGTATCTACAGCTATTTAAAAAAAATTGCATTTACAAAATAGTTGATAAAGATATTCCTCTGGATTGTACAAGAAGGAAACGGGGACCACTGATCAGACATGGAGTGTGACCTGGCTTCTTTCTCTTCTGCCTCATGAGTGGCTACACTCCCATTTGTTCGCATGTTTTTATCCAAAGATTCATCCTTTGTCATCGCCCTTTTTTGGCCTCATTCTCACTTTTGCAGGAACTGGCTTAGTGGACAGCCTCCCTGGCCTCCTCTGGCCTGCTCCTTCTCCACTCCTTGGTCCAGCTAACCTTGCTCCTGGGCATCCTGGTGGCACTGGAAGCCTTGGACGTCTATGCCTCAGGGCCAGAGATGCAACACCCAGGAGCTTAATTCTTAGGTCTGCAAAGCCATGGCAATAGCAGATGAGAACTGACATTTGTTTTGTGTGTTCAGTAATTCAACAGTATTTTCAGTGCTTCACCCACTTAAGTCCATGCATTTGTTCATTGTTTTGCCCACTGCACAAGTGAAGAAGTGGATCACCAGTGCTGGCCAGATAGCTCAGTGGACTAAAGTGCCTGCTTAAGCAAAGCACAGCAGCTGAGGTTCAATCCCCAGTGTGCCCTGTAGGCCCTACCACCAGGGCACACTGAGAGGGTGATTGAGACTGTGCATGGTGGTGCCTGCCTGTAATCCTAGCACTTGCGAGGCTAAAAACAGGAGAATCACAAGGATTCTGATCTACATAGTGAGACCCTGTAAATCCTGTAGACCCTGTATTAAAAATACATTTTTTTAAAAAAAGGTGGATCACCAAGAATGCAAGCAACATAAAATCTTGCATCCTGGCAAGTGCTAAAAGTGACATTTGAACCAAGACACTTGGCTCCAAGTCATGCTTTCAACAGATGAGTTAATTCGGCAACAGGAACAAATGCGCCAAGACTCTGCCAAGAGTTCTATTTTGTCTAAAATGCACTTGAGTATATTTGTTTAGATGGGAGTTCACAAACCATTTAATGCAATTTTTAAAATTGAAATATAGCACATTTTCACAGTACCCCTCTAGCAACTCCATGGAGTTCTGGGGATCAACAGGAAACTATCGCAACCCGTTGAGTGATCCCTTTAGTGTCTGAAAAGTCTAAATCCTGAAACTCATAAATTCATTTACAAGAATGCCCATTAGCATAAAGCATTCCCCCAGAAGGCAAAACCAACTGGGACACCAAAGAAAACCCTCAGTGTGAGCACGGTTGCTCTATATTTCACAAGGAAAATACTGTTCTATATTTAGACTTCTTTATGTGGGATAACAAAGGGAGACTGACCAAGCCCCAAGGACTGTCAGATGCTTCCCATGCAGCTGGGGTGGCTTGTTTCCCTCTCCACTCCAGGTTCACAGTCCCCAAATCTCAAATCCCAGCTTCCATGAAACAGCCCATAGCTTCCTGAACCCATTAGATTCTTCCATGTGTCTAGAGAGAACAGAATAATGAAGATTCCCTCAAGAAACATCTAGAAGGAAGGAAGGAAGGAAGGAAGGAAGGAAGGAAGGAAAGAAAGAAAGAAAGAAAGAAAGA